>PVKA01019250.1:0-42364 GCA_004027165.1 Ctenomys sociabilis
AACTGGGGATTGAACTCAGGCTCTTGAACAGGCAAGCACTTATTTTACTGAGCTATCTCCCCAGCCCCCAAGGTGTTTTGTTTTCTTTTTAACAGGGTCTTACTATGCAGCCCATATTCATAGTGATCCTCCTGGGCCAGGGAGATGACTCAGTGGAATAAGCGCTTCCCTGGCAAGCTCAAGGGTCTGAGTTCAATCCCTGGTTCCGTCAAAAAAAAAAAGAAAGAAAAACAGTGATCCTCCTGCTTTCTGCCTCCCTAGGGCTGGGATTACAGGCGTGCGCCACCACTCCATCACCAACTAAGAGCACCCGAAGGTGGGGGCCACCCCACCCAAAGGGGGGGGTGGGGGGGAGCTGGGTTCAACCTTTTTTTTTTTTTTTTGGCGGTACTAGGGACTGAACTCAGGATCCTGCCCTTACCAGGCAAGCGCTTATTCTACTGAGCTATCTCCCAGGGCCCTGAGTGGCTAGGGTTCAATCCCTAGCATGCCGTGCCAGCCTTGCCCCCGGGGCATGCTGAGATTGTGACTGAGACTGAGACTGGGCATAGAGGTGCACGCCTCTAATCCCAGTGCTTGAGAAGCTACAAACAGGAGGATCACTACAAGTCCAATCTTCGTAGTGAGTCCCTCTAGGCTCTGTACTAAATACATTAAAAATAAATAAAAGAATGGTTAATTCTATGTTATAGCAACTTTATGTCAATAAATAATAGGTGGGGCGAACACCAATGTGAGAGAATAACCCTGTAACCCATCTTCAGCACTGTTTCCTATTAAGAGCAAAAGCTGGGCATGCTGGCACACACCTGTCATCCCAGCACTCTACAGCTGAGGCAGGAAGATCACTAGCTCAAGCCCAGCCCAGACAACTTAGGGACTTGGGGAGACCCTGTCTCAGAATAAAAAAGGGCTAAGGAAGCAAAGGTCTAGGTTTCATCTCCAATACTACAAAAAATAAAACAGTCCCACTGTGGACTAGACAGGGACACCCGTGTCCTCATGATGAGCTGATCTCGGAGTGTGCTCACCATGCTCCTGACCAGACACTGCCCATGCCAAGAGTGCCCTGCATATCTGCCCTGCCTTTGGAGCTGTGTAGGTGGAGATCCACATGGCCCCAATAGCTCCTCCTCACTGCCCACTAGCACCGGAGGTAACCAGGAGAAAGCTCCAGACACCTGCCTGGGGGTGACACAGAACAGCATGGCCCAGGCTATGTACCAGGGAAGTGACCTCTACTCCTTGGTAGAAGTGGGGTCCCACAGGCCCCACTGTGTGGAGCATGAGCCCCACAGAATGGCCCTGAGAGTTCTCTGTCATTTCAAACCTCTAGGCAGCTCTTCTGGGCCTCCGGACCTTCTGGCACTTTCTTCCGCCTAGAGACCCTAAAACTCCATCTTCCTACTGCAAGAAAGCATTTTCTAGAAAGAATTCCACAACTCTACCTCTGCTTTGGGTCTCTGATCAAACGCCACCCCTTCCCCTCAGACCTGGCCACCTTCTCTAACACACATCAGGGACAGGTGATGCCTGGTAGCCTGGCGGAGGAACGATCAGCCAAGGTTTGCTGGGAAGGGGTGGACCACAGCAGTCTGTAAGGGTTCAAGGGCCACATGGGGCAGGCTGGAGGCTAGCACTGTACTCAAAAGAAGGACAAAGCAAGGGCTACCTGCGGCATTATCCATGTTCTCACACAGATCAGCCAGCAATTCCAGGGCACCCTCGCGCTCCTGCTGGTCAGCGGCCACTTCTGTCTCTCCAGCTGCAGCAGGTGTGGGCTGGGACAGCACCCGAAGGCAGCTCTTCATCTGCTCCACCTCTTCCCGCTGGCCCCGGAAGGCAGCCGACATGGCCTCCTGCAGCCACTGCCGCCTCTGGGAATAAGGGTGGGAAAGAAGGCATGGATTAGTAATTAATTAGGGAGTAATAAATGACAGCTGTCCTGAGGTAAGGCACACCTGTCATCCCAGCACTCTGGAGGCTGCAGCAGGAGTTACTGAGACTTTGAGGCCAGCCTGGGCTACATAGTAAGTTGAAGGCCAGCTTAAACTACATAATTCAACCTGTCTCAAAAAAACAAAAATAGCAATAATAATGATGCCAATGACAGCCAACATGTGAGAGCTCACTATTTTTTGCACCAACAAATATCTCCAGACCACATTTTTAATTCAGTGTTTTGTAGGTACTAGGTCCTCCACCCTGAGCCAGCCACGCCCAGGGCAGGAGGCTCACATTCTGAGGGGAGAGCAGCTGAGAGACAAGTGCAGCATGCAGTCCCTGATGCGACGAGATGACAGGCACCATGGGGCAAGGTTAACCACGGTGAAGGTTGGGGACAGCAGAGATGGACTGCAGGATTTCATGGTGCTTGTGGAACCACATGTGAGTAAAGAAATCGATGGCTGGAAGTAGTGGTACACACCTGTATCTCAGCTGCTAGGGAGACCCTGTCTCAAAATAATAAAGCAAAAAGGGCTGCAAGTGTAGCTCAGTGGTAAGACTTGCCAGGTTCAATCCCTGGCACCACCACAAAATTATACATAATAAAGTTTGCTATCAATCTTCAAAATGTCTCACTGTTCACATATGAGAAAAATGGCAAAGAGAAGTTGTGCTCCTGCGCAAGGCAAGGTCACACAGTCAGCAACTGGCAAAGCCTAACGTCAGACAGACAGGTGTAGGGCAGGTGTGCACCCCTGCTGCACTGGAACCAGAAAAGCACCCCGTGAAGTACCGTCATTACTTTCTTACTGCAAATGAAGGACGAATTTGAGGTTCTGATGAATTAATATACCCAAGGTCACATTGCTAGATATTACTGAATTCAGCTCCGGAGAGCTAAAAAAAAAAAAAGCAAAACACACAAAGCAATTCTGCCTCTCCAAAACAGTGCTGGGATCCAGGAATCTATCCCCTCAGACACCTGACATCTGACCTTTAGTGTCCAGTGGCCTTATCCAGCATAAATACACCCTACAGTGCCTGCACATGTGCCCCGCACCCAGCCTCTAGCTCCACAAACCACACTTCCCAAGACACATACGCCCCTCACCCCGGCTTCTTGGCCTCCCCGTTTTACTTACCTCCTCACTCATGGGTTCTGGTGGTGGGTCTGGCTCCACCGAGCCCGCCGTGATGGCCATCTGCAGCAGGCCTTGCAGGTTGCGAGGGGGCCGGGGGTTGCCCGAGCTCTCAGCCGAGGAGCCGCCGCTACTTCCTGAGGAGCACCCTTGGGAGGCTGGGGGCAATGCCAGGGGGAAGCGACTCCCCCCCGAGCCTTTGTCTGCCATGGATAGGTGGTGAAGGGAAGAATGTGTTGTGGGGTTCAAAGAAGGTGATCAACGCTGAGGCAGTGCTGGCGTCCCAATGCGTCGACTCCTGGGGGGTCTGCTAAGAAGGTGGCGTTTTAAGGAAGTTCTGTGCCCTCCATGACCCCAAACCATTCTACCCGCACCCCCCTTAAACACAGGCCTTCTTATCCCCATACCAACAGGCCCCTTCACCAAAGCCCCTTCTTCCGCCCCAGGAATAGGCCCCACCCACTTTCCCTGGCAACAAGCCCTCTCCCCATCTTCACTGCGTGCGTCTCCGTTCCTTAGCAACCCCACTGCCCCACCTTCTCTGAAATAAATCCGCCCTTCTGTCGCCTTAACAAGTCACCTCCCTCCTGTCCGAAGAAGAGCGCATCAAAGAGGCCGATCTCACCTTTTCAGGCCTCGAGATGCGGCCGCACTTAAAGACAGAATCTCCCGCACCTGACTCTGCTGGGCGTCGCCATCTTAACCGGAAATGCGTACAACCTCACCCGGAAGTCCCTGACGTACCCCTCCCCCAACTTTAGACCCTTCCCTCTGGCCGTAGCCTGCACTCGACTCCGCCCTCCCCATCAGACCACACCCCTCGGTAGGCCACGCCCCTTGTATTCAAATTTCTAGTCTAGGTCCCGCCCTAGTTTGCACACCTTAGCGAACCCCGCCTCCTTATCCTTATGGCAAGCTCCACCCCCTCCCCCCCATAGGTCCTATTCATATCACCTGGTCGCCGCCCTCGTTCTAGGCCTTTCGGCCTCTCCCAGTTAAGTCCCTCCTTCTAAGCGCTGCAAAACTGGCGCGCCAACCTCCACTGTCAGGCCACGCCCTTTATGGGCCCCACCTGGCCCCACCCCCTTCGTCTCTTCGCGTCCGTCTGGTCCCCGCTTTCCGGCAGGTTGGGTCCTCTTCTCAGTACTTGACTACTCCCACTTTGCATTGGAGGCCCTGGGGCCGCACCCCTAAGGCTGACCTCGCAGGCTTAGGCCCAGCCCCACCTGTTTCCTGACCTCAGTTTCTCCATTCGTCTTATGGCTCTATAGTACTGTTGTTTCCCAGGGTCCTCAGGTGGAAAGGAGGTGCTTCTGGAGGCCGCAGCTGGGGAGAACCACAGGGCCAGGCTGCGGGAAGGTCCTAGGTCCTGGGATGCTTAGTCTCTAGAGCTGTTTGCAATGGTCTAGGTAGGCTTAGGAAAGCATAAGCGATTCTCCACCTGGATAGGGGCCCTCCCACCCAGAAATAGGGCGTCACAGAGCGAGGCGCGGAGCTCGACATGACCTGGCTGTGTAGGTCGAGCTTGGACAGGGTGGGTCAAGACAAGTATGCCGTAGAGGGCTGAGGCTGTGCGAACTGTCATACTGTTTTCCTGTTGCCGCTGTGAAGAAGCTACCAAAATTCTGCAACTTAAAACTTAAATACACATTTATTATCTTGCAGCGCTGGCGGACAGAAGTCCAAAGTGGGTGTCCCTGGGTTAAAGCCAGCTGTCTGCGGGCTCCTTCTGAGGCTACCGGAGAGAACGGGCTCTCTGCCTTTTCCAGCTGTTGGAAGCCACCATCATTCCTCAGCTTGCAGTCACACGCTGTCCCGTTTCTGTCTCTTCACCTCTTTTCTGTGCCTGTGACTCTGATCCTCCTCCCACCTCTTGTAAGGACCTTAAATGACTTGGCCCACCCAGAAATCGGGATGCTCCCACATCTCAAGATCTGTAATTCCATCATCAAAGTTTGGAGAATCAGGATGTGGGCATGTACAATCTATGTAATTATGTATCTCAGGCAAGGGGTATATAGCTCAACAGCACAGTGTCTGCCTGGCAAGCTGGAAGTCCTGAGTTCAATTCCTAGTATTAAGATAAAATAAAACTGTAATTATGTATCTCACTGTATAATAAAACATGTAATTATATATGATCCAGTTTCTCATATGTGAATATAATACACTGGGAACCCAGATGAATACCCTAGAAAAGCCATCAGCTTTATGATGACATATAAAAAGTGTGAATGTAAAACTTTACATCTATAGGGGGACACTTCAGAGCAAAAGGAGGGCCTGTTAATTTCACAAACCAGATCTGGTGGCTCATGCCTGTAATCCCAGACAAGGAGGCTGAGGAAAGAAGGTCACAAGTTTGAGGCCAGCCTGAGAAACTCAGCAAGTTAAACTCAGCAAATTAAAAAAAAAAAAAAAAAAGGTTCAGTGGTGGATCACTTGTCCAGCATTTGCAATGCCCTGGGTTCAATTCCCAGCACTGAAAAAAAAAAAAAAAAAAAAAAAAAAACAGTCATGGGATGATAGGCTTGGACAGACCAAGAAAGTCAAGGTTTATGGGTACACTCCACACAGGCTAGGGATTAGATAGATGCACCTTCCGGACCCTAGCAGAGAGGAGCTTGGAGGTTGCGCAGGAATCTAGTGGAGCCCCAAAGGTTACCCATGGTTCATGGTTCAGCACATGTGATGGCTGGTGGGGGCCCGTGGATTCCATTGACACCTGCACAAATATTTCAGGGTCTATTAACAAGCAGCAAACACATAAGGGCCTAAGGGAATAGACAGAATCTTAGGGAACTGAGGAAGTTTCCCTGTGTGCACAGGAGAACCCCACCCACTCTGGTCCAGGTACTGATGGGGACACAGACCTCATCTAAGGAGACCTGGGTGGGTGAGTTTGGGGCATGAGGACAAAGACACGAGTCTGGGGCCAGTAGTTCCAAACCCTGCCCCCACCCCTCCAGTGTGCTCACATTTCCCCCAGCCCTTTCATGTGGGTGCACCCCGCTCCCGATCAGCTCCCGCTTGCACTGGGCTGTCTCTGTCTCTCTCTGGGTCTCTCTCCTGCTGTGCCACGATCTCCTCCATGTTTGTGTCATCTCTGCCTGGCCCTCACTGCTCACTGTCTCCCTGTATCCTGGCTCTGTGTCCCTCCAGCTCTATCTACCATGCCCGGCCCATCCCTCTGGTGGGCTGCGTCTCCTCTGCCTTCCCAGTCTCAGGCTGCTCTTCAGCCGCCCTGTCTTTACCTCTACCCATCCTGTTGGCTCCAGATCTTCCAGTATCCTGCTTTCCTCTCTCCCTCCCTCCCCCTGCGCCCTCCTCCTCCGGTACCCCTACACCCTCTGTGTCCTGCACCGTATCTCCCTCTTGCATCCCCCCCCACACCGCTCCGTGCATCCTCTTACCATCTCTCTTCCCTTCCAGCTTTCAGCTCCGCCCCTCTGGGACCCGCTTCTGACGCCCCCTCCCTTCCCCCTCCCCCTCAGAAAGGGTTAACTTTGGGGAAGGGCCCGGAGTCCCCGGATGGTGATGTCAGCGTGCCGGAGAGAAAGGACGAGGTGGCGGGGGGAGGAGGAGAGGAGGAGGAGGCGGAGGAGAGAGGGCGCGTGGGGGGGCGGGGGACCTCGGCCTGCAGCATCCGAGGCCCGCAGCTCAGACCACCCCCCGCCGGGGGAGGCGCAGGAAGGGGGGGTCTGGCCAGGGACGGGCTGGGGAGGGGGGGCTGCGCAGCTCCCCCGGCCATGCTGACTCCCGGGGCCTGACCCCCCCCCGGGGCAGCCCCCCCTCCCCCAGCTCCGCGGCCCGCCGCCGGGGGGCCCAGTGCATCCTCCTGGGGACCCCCGGAGAGGTGGGGAGCAGCCGGGGGGGCCGGGACGGGGCTGTCGCCGGCCCCCACCGGAGAAACGGGGCTCCTGGCCGCAGGGGGGCCGGCCGGGGCGCCGGGCGGGCCGGGACCAAGGGCACCATGTCGTCCGGGGCCAAGGAGGGCGGCGGGGGCTCCCCCGCCTACCACCTCCCGCATCCCCACGCGCATCCCCCCCAGCACGCCCAGTATGTGGGCCCCTACCGGCTGGAGAAGACGCTGGGCAAGGGGCAGACAGGTGAGCGGGAGCGGGGGGCGGGGACGCGGGGGGCCAGCGCGGGACCCCTAAACCCAGGATAGAGGGTGGGGGCGCCGGGCCCTGGGACAACAGCTGGGCTCTGCAGCCTAGTCCGAGAAATGGAGGGCTGCGGACGCCGGGGTGTGGGGCCTGCGCCGACCCCACGGGGCACAGGTCGCCGGGTCGCATCTGATGGGGACGAGGAGCAGGCCGCGCGGCGCTGCGGTGAGGCTGCGGGCGGCAGCCTGGCCTCCCTCTGCTCCCGGGCAACCGGAGGGTGATGGGCAGGGGCTGACGGGCGGGCATGGCTCCCCTCTCCGCACGGTGCTCAGTGCGCACGCAGGACCGCGCCGGCGGCAGGCTGCATTCTCCGCGGATGCTGAGGCGCTGCTACCCACACCTCCTTACCCCTCTGGGCCCAGGGGCAGTGGGTGATGAGGAGCCAGCAGTCAAGGGCCAGGGTCCCTGTGACGCTGAGGGCCAGGGCTGAGGTCGGGGCCCCAGATCTCGGGGTGAACCAGGAGGGTATCGCTGACCTGATTCCCGGCTGTGGGGCAAAGGAAGGGCCCGGGGCCCGGCCCCTGCGTGTGATGGAGGAGGCCGCGGACCCGGCCGGTGGAACCGGGTCTGGGTCGATGCCTTCAGGGGCCGCTCTCCTGAAGCTGGGCAGGGGCCAAGTCTGCCTGGAGTCGGCTTGCTGTGGGCCACAACTGCTATGAAAGATACAGAAGAGAGCTGAGGGGTGGAGGCTTGGGAAGGGATGATCCAGCTGTTTGAGAAGGGGAACTAGGAGTGGAGCCCACTGCCCACTCCGAGGAAGAGATGGGCTGAGGGACAGACTGGGGTGAAGGGCACTCTGGAGAGGTGGGTGAGGAAGCTGGGCCTTAGGTCCCAGGCAGGGGACAGGGCACAGGGGCTGGAGCAGACACGGAGGTGGTGGGCACACAGGGACTGGTTTTGCAGGCTGCGATGCTGCAGTTAGGAGTCTTGCAGGGCTGAGAGGTGGAAACTGGTGTCTGAAGGGCCCTTCATTGCTGGGGAGGGATTCCCAGGGAGCACCCTACCTGTTATTTTCCACTCCATCCCCAGGCCTGGTAAAACTCGGAGTCCACTGCATCACGGGTCAGAAAGTTGCCATCAAGATTGTGAACCGAGAAAAGCTGTCTGAGTCGGTGCTGATGAAGGTGTGTGCGCAGGGGCCCCTCCATAGGCGGAGGGTGGGGAGGAGCTGCACTGACCTCTGCCCTCGCGCCCTCAGGTGGAGCGGGAGATTGCCATCCTGAAGCTCATCGAACACCCGCATGTGCTCAAGCTCCACGACGTCTACGAGAACAAGAAATATTTGTAGGTATTTATAGACACCCAGCCCCCCATGTGCCTCCCCAGGTGCAGAGGGGAGACCTGCGATCTGAGCTCCCCACAGTGACACACGGAGTCCCAGGGCTGCTGTGCTAACTCAGCCTCCTTTAGCAGCAGGACAGCCCACTTCGGGGCACACTCCCTCTTGGACGGTGTGGGTGCCTCACCAGAGCCGATTTACCAAGACACGAGGCCTGGCAGGACCCAAAGAGTCTTCCCCTGGGAGACTCTTGTCCTCCAGCTTGCTCCAGGTGCCATGGTGGACACCCCAGAGCCATGGGCCGCACAGTTCTGAGCCAGTATCTCAACCAGCTCCCCGGACGGGCAGGGGTGGAGTCCAGTTCTCAGAGCTCCAGAGAATGGGCTTCTTTGTGGGATGGAGGGTGCAAAGGGCCTCGACCAGGCAGCAGGAAAGGGGACATACCTCCTGTCCTTCATCAGTTCTCGAGATGAAGTGACTCCAAGATCAGAAGTTTCCCCAGACAGAAAGCAGCGGCTCGGAAGCTAGGTGCTCATGGGAATTGTAGTTCTCAGGTTTACCCAGGTATAGTTGTGGGAAGGGGCCATTGTCTCAACAAGTAGATTTATCACTCCACTATTGGAGTTGGGAGAGAGCACTCATGAGAGTTCGCACTTCCTATGGGAATCTTTGCCATCCAAGACCTCAGAGACTGAACTTTTGTTGTCCAGGGACAGATGGAAATAAGTGTGAACCTCCCAGAGCCTGATGGGATTTGGAGTCTTTAGAATTCAAGTAGCTGATGGGAATTGAGACTCTAGTCCCAAAAGGTTATGTGAGCTAGGTTATTGTTGTTTTGAGACAAGGTCTCACCATGTAGTTCACTGTCCCTTAACTCAATTTATAGCCCAAGCTGGGCTCAAACTTGTAGCGATCCTTCTGCCTCAGCCTCCCTAGTACTGGGATTATAGGTGTACAGCACCCAGCAGAAGTTAGAAACTTTTGCTCTCTCTAGGGATAAAGAGAATGTTGTCTCCCATCCGTACACAATGCTGCAGCTAATACTGCCCAAGAAGGAGTGAGAATTTGAGTTTCTTCCTCTGTGAACTTCTAAGAATTAGAGGCTTGCTTTCCTGGGGTGACGGAAGCAGGGTCTTCCAGGGGTTTACGGCTTCCAGGTGCCAGTGAAGTTACCTTACTTCCCTAAATATGAGGAGGTAGTGCTGGTCCTCCTGAGGCTGACAGAGGAGCATCTGCTGCCCAGGGTTAAAGGACTTGAGTTTTGGCTTCGCAGACACTGGTGAAATCGAAATCGCCCGCTCCCGAGACCCACGGGAGTCGGGGTTCTGGCCCTGGAAGGCAGAGGGTAGCCACAGCGCACGCCCTCCGGTTCCCCACATGCCCCTTCCAGCCCTCTGCCCCCTCGTGCCCTGCAGGTATCTGGTCCTGGAGCACGTCTCTGGCGGAGAGCTCTTCGACTACCTGGTGAAGAAGGGGAGGCTGACACCCAAGGAGGCCCGGAAGTTCTTCCGCCAGATCGTGTCGGCCTTGGACTTCTGCCACAGTTACTCCATCTGGTGAGGGGCAGGATGGTGTCAGGGCGGGCGGGGGCGTTGCCCCAAAACTATGATCTTTTTGCTCAATTCAAATCATGCTAATCTTATTTTATTAATTTTGGGGGGGTACTAGGGATTGAGCCTCAGGGCCTTTGCACTCTGCTACATCCTAAGTCTCCACCAACCCACTCACCCACACTGTTCTTTTCCAGTTTTGAGACAGAATCTCCCTAAATTGCTGCACTGTCCAAGGTGGCCTCAAAGTTACAGTCCTCCTGCCTCAGCCTCCCAAGTGCTAGGATTGCTGGGGTTTGAAGTATACAGTTAAGCCTTTTTAAAAATATATTATGCATTGCTGACTTTAGAATCTTTTCTTTTTTGGTGGTACTAGAATTCGAACTCAGGACCTTGCACTTGCCAAGCAAGTGTTTATTCCACTGAGCTATCTCCCCAGCCCTAGAATGTTCTCATCACCTTGTCCCCCTTAGGCACTCATTCCCCGTTCCTCTCTAAGCCACGTCCTTAGCGGCTCTCCATCTACATGTATCTGATGGGTTTACTCTTCCGGACATTTCTCGGAAATAGAACCCCACACTGCATGGCGCTTGTGTCTGGCCATTAGTAGATGCTGTCCCCTGTTCTAGAGGGTAGCAATGTCCTACTCCTATTCATAGCTGGATAACATGCCACTGTGTGGGTAGATCACATTTTGCTTATTTATTCATTTATTGGTGAAGTTTTTTATTTTTTGCCTTTTCCACACAGGTCCTCACTGTGCAGTTCAGGCTGGTCTCGAGCTCACAGCGATCCTCTTGCCTCAGCCTCCTGAGGTGTTAGAGTCACGAGCCACCATGCGCACCTATTGGTGGATATTTTTGTTCCCCCTTCCTGACTGTAGGAATACTCATGACCAAGTGAACCCTTGTGCGTTTGTTTTGTGTGAGCGTCTTTTCTTCAGGCTCAAGTGTTGCTGGGCCCTGGGTAACTGGATCAGGCCTTTGGAGGGGCCCTGTGCTGTCTCCAAGGTAGCTTCAGTTTGCCCCCAGGGAGCCATGCATGAGGGTTCTAGTTTTTGTTTTGTTTTGTTTTTTTCAGAACTGAAGATTGAACTCAGGCCGTACTGAGCCATCTCCCCAGCCCCTCCAAGGTTTTACACACACACACACACACACACACACACACACACACATTTTAGGGAAGGTCTATAAGGCGTTCAGGGTCTCACTACTAGATCAGACTCACACTGACCCACCTGTTTACAGCGTCCCAAGAGCTGGGATTATACAGGCGCACCACCACGCCCAGTCTCAATCGAGCCCTGGAGGGGGCCCAGCATGGCAGGCCCAGGGATAGAACCCCTGTCCCAACACTTGCTCGCAGGCACTTTAATCCCCTGAGCTATTTGGCCAGCCCAAGGTTTCCAGTTTCTGTACTTCCTTCCCAGCACCTGTCCTCTCCCTTGTGATGTTTGCCATCCCAGGGTCTAAATCTCACTGTGGTTTTATGCGTTTATTGGTCATTTAGATATCTTCTGTGGAAAAATGCCTATTCAGGTTCTTTGCCCATTTTTTAGTTTTTTGTTTGTTTTTAAGCACCCAGCTGTGATGATATATGCCTGCAATCCCAGAGCTTGGGAAGTTGAGACAGGAGGATCTCTGTGAGTTCAAGACCAGCCTGAGCTACATAATAAGATTGTGTCTCAAAAAACAAGCAAAAAAAGATTACTCTATTTATAATTATTCTTTTTTTTTTTTTTTTTTTTTTTTTTTGTGGAACTGGGGATTGAACTCAGGCCCTTGCGCTTGCCAGGGAAGAGCCAACTCCTGGGACCCTATTTATAATTATTCTGTAACAGTTGTTCAATAGGAAGAGATGACTGCATCTTAGCTCTTTAGAATAATTTATTCTTGGAACAAGTATTCTATCATGTTTGTTTTTTTACTGTGTTTTAGCACAGGGTCTACAGGGTCTCACTGCACAGCTCAGACTGGTAGTCACCCTCCTGTTTTCAGCCTCCCAGGTGCTGGGTTGACAGCTGCATGCCACCACTCTATCAACGTTTTCTAACTTTCTCCCAATCTAGGATACATTTTCATTGTTGTTGTTTTGTTTTGTTTTTGTATTTTTATAGCAATGTATTGAAAAAAGGAAAATTTTAAGTTTTGGTGAACTTGAGTCATTTTTGCTCCTTTTAAACTTGGTAGGTTTTTTTCTACCCTGTTTTAAAAACTCTTCACTCAACCCCAGAGCCTTTAGAGCCCTTGATACTGTTTCTAGAGGTTGCTCAGGCTGAGCTCTGGCACCCGCCCGCCCGGCTGCATTCCGCGCTGCTCCGTGTGTGGTGCGCTCAGGGCGGAGTTTATTTTCTACCATGTGAGTTGTCATTTGGAGACACTGTCTTGTCATTGCTTTGCCTCTGCCGCCCAAACCAGGTGTTTAATGGGGAGCATCTTTACAATTACCTGAGGTGCTGAATGTACGCCTTCCTGGCTCAGCCTGCTGGGTGCGCACACGGCTCCCCCGTGGAAGTCTGAAGGGAATCAGATGGGAGAACTGGCCCTGGGGTGGATCTTGGAGTGAAAGCCTGCACCTTCAAGCTTTCCGCACCTCCCCATTGACCCGACCCTTTCATAACCCTGACCTTGAGGCCTCTAGCCTCTAGGGGGCACTGGGGCACCATACAACACATTTAATGCTCTGTGTGACCCGGTTACCAACCACCTCAGTCCTGCAGCCCCACCACCACCCAGGCATTGGCCCTTAGGGACTTTTTTTGGCAGGGGGAGGGAGTTGTTGAAGATTGAACCCAGATCTTTGCGAGTGCTCAGCAAGCCTTCTACTGAGCTGCTACTCCAAAGTGACCTTTATTCTTTTTTTTTTCTTTTTCTTTTTTTTGGCAGAACCAGGGATTGAACTCAGGCCCTTGTGCTTGCCAGGGAAGTGCTTATTCCACTGAGCCATCTCCATGGCCTCTGACCTTTATTTTTATTGTGGTGTTTTGTTTTTGATTTAAGACAGGGTCTTGCTATATAGTCCAGGCTGGCCTTGAATTCCCAGTGATTCTCCTGCCTCAGCCTCCTGAGTACTGGTATTACAGAAGTGCACTACGAGCTCCAGACACAGTGGCCTTTAGATCCTGAATTTGGCCAGAGAGGGGAAGTTTTTTAGGGGAGACACCAGTAATCAGCTTCAGGTGGCAGTATTCCTTTTTTTTTTTTTTTTTTTTATGAGCAGAATAGATTTATTGAGGGAAACAAAGCTCCTGTCCAGGAGAGGAACAGGAGGGGGCCTGAAGAGGTAGTCCCCCCGGGTGTCAGTATTTCTTAATGATTCTCTATGGAGACTTTTTCTTTGCTCCTATTGTTGACTACAATTCAATTGTGCAGATCCACCAGAGTTGTTTGTCCATCTCCACGTGAGAGGCAGTGGGTTGTTTTTCATGCTTACAAACAAAACATTCATACATATTTACATGTGAAAAATGGCCGCGCGCGCGTATGTGTGTGTGTGTGTGTGTGTGTGTGTGTGGAGACAGGGTCTCACTAGGTAGCCCCAGGCGGGCTCAAGCTGGCGGCAATCCATCTGCCTCAGTCTCCTGAGTGCTGAGGCTGCAGGTCTACATCCCATGTGCAGCTCCAGAGTAGCTGCTGTACTTTGTAAAATCTTCTGTAAAAGCAAAACAAGGAAAACCCAGACATGGAGGTACTCGCCTCCTAGCCCAGCACTCAGGAAGTTTGAGACAGGATGATCACTGCAAATTTGAGGCCTAAATAATCAATAATCAAAACACACACACACACACACATGCACACACATACACACAGTAGCTAGAAAATAATTTTGTGATAACACATTTTTTCTTTTTTTGAATTTTTTATTAGTACATTAAATACATAATCAGTATGAAAATATTTTAAAGTTTCTTTTTTGCTATTGTTATTTACTTATTTGATACAGGGTCTCACTATGCAGCTCAGACTTGTAGTGATCCTCCTGTCTCTGCCTCCCCAGTGCTGGGATTACAGGTGTGTGCCACCATGCCTGGTGCGGCCTGTGGTACTGGGGATTGAACTCCAGTCCTTGCACTTGCCAGGCAGGTGCTTAGACTACCAAGCTATCTGTCCACCCCAAAACTTTTTTTTTTTTTTTCTTGGCAGAGCCAAGGATTGAACTCAGGCACTTGCCAGGGAAGCGCTTATTCTACTAAGCTATCTCCCCAGCCCCCATTTTGGTATCTTTGAAAAATCAGCTCCATAGTAGCCCTATTGACCTCAAAAGATTCAGCTGTAATCTGGGCATGGTGGTGCTCCCTCTCATCCCAGTTGCTCTGGGAGGCTGAGGCAAGTACATCATAAATTCAACTCCAGCTGGCTTTGAACTCTCAATGATCCTCCTGCCTCAGCCTCCGGAGTGCTGGGATTACAGATGGGCACCACCCACCTGGCTCAAACTAAAAAGACAATTCTTTTCTGTATTTCAGGGAAGGGCCTACAGGGTGTTCAGGGTCTCACTAGTAGATCAACTTGTAGTGATTCCCCTGTTTACAGCCTTCCAAGTGCTGGGATTATGGGCATGCGCCACCATGCCCAGTCTCAAACACCATCACAACGCGCCCCAGCGTGGCAGGCCCAGGGAAACCCCTGGCCCCTGCGCCTGCTTGCAGGTGCTTTAATCCCCTGAGCTATTTTGCCAGCCCTTAAAGATAAATTATTAAAAAAAAAAATTAAGAACAGGAAGGGCCAGAAATATAGCTCAGTGGCATAAAAACCTGCCTGCCAAGCTCGAGGTCTGGAGTTTGATCCCTGATACCAAAAATAAAATGAATTAAAATAAAATAAGAACTGGAGTTGTAATTCAGCGAAAAGCCCTACATTCAATCCGTAGTATCACTAAAAACAAAACAAGCAAAACTTATTTTGTACCTTCTCAAGTATTTGTGGGTGAAACCAAATAAGCCAGTGTGTGGCTTATGGAAACAGCCAGGGGCGGGTATGCAGGGCAGAGGAGGGAGGACCTGGAGATGGCATGGGACCCGGCCCCGTCCGTGGCCAAGGCTGAACGCCCTGCCTGCCCCCCTCAGCCACAGGGACCTGAAGCCCGAGAACCTGCTGCTGGACGAGAAGAACAACATCCGCATCGCAGACTTCGGCATGGCGTCCCTGCAGGTGGGGGACAGCCTCCTGGAGACCAGCTGCGGGTGAGTGCGGCCGGCGCGGGGCGGGGCGGGGGCGCGGCTGCGGCTCACGCTAGGTCTCCCGCAGGTCGCCCCACTACGCGTGCCCGGAGGTGATCAAGGTGAGTGGGCTGGGGGAGCCTCGGGCGGATGAAGGCCGCTGGCCGCTGAGGCGCCCTCACCACGGGCCTTCTTCCAGGGAGAGAAGTACGACGGCCGCCGAGCAGACATGTGGAGCTGCGGGGTCATCCTCTTCGCGCTGCTCGTGGTAGGTCCCACCCCTGGGCGGTGGGGCGCGCTCACCTCGAGGGGCGGCTGTCCGCCTTGTCTTACTTTGCTTTGCTTTTCTCTTTTTTTTTTTTTTTTCCCCGGAACTGGGGATTGAAATTTCTGGTGTTTTGAGACAGGGTCTCACTCGGTAGCTCGGGCTGGCCTTGAATGCACTATATATTCCAAACTGGATCCTCCTGCCTCATCCTCAGAGCGCGGGATTGTAGGCATGCCCCGCTCAACGTTGGCTCTCATGGGCTGGGGAGATAGCTCAGTAGAATAAGCACTTGCCTGGCAAGCGCAAGGTCCTGAGTTCAATCCTCCGTACTAAAAAAAAAAAAATCTTGGCTCTTTGAACTGCTAGTCCAAGAGACCAGTACAAGGAGAAAGAGGTGGCTGGGTGACCATTGGCAGGGTGACCATTGCCTTCCTGCCCATGGGAAAGTCAGTGGAGGACATCCTGCCTTCAGCCTCTGTATCACTGGGGGAAAAGGCTGGGCTCCAAGCCCTGCTCCCTCACCCTGGCCCAGCCGTCGGCTTTCCCCATCCAGGCCTCAGTGTCCTCGTCTCCTGGGCAGTTTTCTACAGCACCTAGAGTTGCAGCACTGTAGGCAAATGCAGGTGCCCAGCCCTTGGTAGAGCACCCAGGAAGTGAACCCCTGAGCTGTACTCTTGCACTGAGCCATAGCCCCAGACCTTTTGCAGTTTTTTATTTTCAGGTAGTCTTGCTAAGTTGCCCAGGCTGGGCTCAAGCTTTTGAGCGCCCTGCCTCAGTCTCCCTAAGTGCATACCATGGCCAGCTCCTTGCATCCATTGCAGGAGAAGAAATGGAGCCAGGGGCTCTGAGTCAAAGCCAGGTTTCCTGACCCCAATGCCAGCATACAGAGGCACTCTCCCCAGCGCCCCACCACACACACCCCCTACATTCTCTGTCCACAGCCTGAGATCACAGGTGATTTGCTCAGCCTGGGTGCAGTGGATGCTAAATGCATACCAGCAGCGCACAATGCAGCCCCCCCACACCCTGCCTGCCTGTACTAGGCCAGTCCACTCTGACTCGGGGCTGTGATACGGGTGGTGTCACCCCTGCCCTTGTTTCCAGAGAAGTGCTACAGCCTGCCAGGGCCACATGGCCATGACCGGCGGAGCAAGGGAGCCATGCAAGGCCAGCACCACGCCCTCTGCTGCAGCACTCTTTTGGCTGCCTCCTCTGTCCCCTTGCTCCCCATGTCACCATGAGGCTCTCGCATGCAATGTCTGCCACTCTGGGGTGCACACTCTGCCCTCCCCCATGGGTGTCCTTGGGCTGCTGCTGTAGGAAATGGCCACAGTGTGAGTGGCGTGTGACAGAAGTGCACTCTCCCAGTGCTGAAGGCCATGTGGCCAGAGCCAGCCGTCGCTGGCCGGCTCGCCCCTCTGCCTGGCTGCTGGTGGCTCCAGCTTGCAGCTGCAGGGCTCCAGGCTCTGCCTCAACATCACGTGACTGCTGCTGCTGTGGCGTCCTCTCCCTGAGAAGGACACAGCCAAGATCCAGGGCTCATCACGCCCAGGTCCCTGCTGCTGTCTGCGGCCTACCTGATATCCCCACACACTGGGGCTCCTTGACTCAGGGGTGTACATTTTTCTGTGGATGAGCGAGTGAAGGAGGATCAGCCCCCTTCTGTGCTAGTGCCAGGCAGCTGGGCAAACTGCTGGGCTTCACTGGGCACAGTGCCACAGGGCTGTAATCCCAGCTCTGGGAGTCTGAGGCAAGAGGATGGAAAATTCAAACCCAGCCTGAGCAACTTAAAAAGACCCTGTCTCCAAAAGTAAAAATAAAACAGCACACTCTGGGTTTAAACCACAGTACCAAAAAGGAAGAAAAAAAAAAAAATGCTGGGCTTCACTGTGCCTCAGTTTCCCCACCCATAAAAGGGACGAGAGTCCAAGGTCAAGTGTGAGATGTGTGGCTAGGACATCTAAACTCCAGCTGAGTCAGGGCTGGTGACTTCTTGTGCAGGGGGCTCTGCCCTTCGATGACGACAACCTCCGCCAGCTGCTGGAGAAG
This sequence comes from Ctenomys sociabilis, assembly GCA_004027165.1. NCBI lineage: Eukaryota > Metazoa > Chordata > Mammalia > Rodentia > Ctenomyidae > Ctenomys > Ctenomys sociabilis. Next base: position 17,560 of record PVKA01019250.1, read on the forward strand.
GTAAAGCGAGGCGTCTTCCACATGCCCCACTTCATCCCTCCCGACTGCCAGAGCCTCCTGCGCGGGATGATCGAGGTGGAGCCCGAAAAGAGGCTCAGCGTGAGTTGAGGGAGCCCAGCAGAAGGCGCGGTGGGAGATGAGCCCTAGGGTTGGAGGGTCACGTCCTGTCCTCAGACCTTGGAGTATCCAGGGTCACTGATAAGCAGCAGCCTCGGGTCCCCCACAAACAGTGCAAAGTTGGACCGGGGAGGCCCAAGCATGGAATGACGCATGCGTAGACTGACCCTGGCGAGCATGTACTCTGATCCCTATGCCACTGCGCATGCGAGAAGCTTGTCCCAAGTCCAGAGCAGTGGGGCTGCAGGTCGCTGCGCTCAGCTGCCACGAGGGGGAGACACGCTAACTTATCCTGCTTTTGTGGGGAAGTTGATGGCAAGGAACTCCCAAAGGTGAGGCCACCCCATCAACTTTAATTGCGTGCCTCTTATGCGCATATAGCCTCATTTGTGTTTCTCTATGGCCTCCCTACAGCTGGAGCAAATTCAGAAACATCCTTGGTACCTGTGAGTAAAGGGAACGGGGACATGGGGGGGGGGGGGCGAAGAGGTAGAACGAAGTGGAGGGAGGGACGCCAGGGTTCCTGCAAAACAGTGACCTAAGAGCTTGGCATCTGTGTCCTGGGGGGAGGCTGGACCTGGGCCCCGTCCCAGGAAGGGGCTGAGTCTAGAGGAAGAAGGCTGGATCAAGAATGCGGGATTAAAAAAAAAAAAAAAAGAATGCGGGATTCCTCATGATATTTTCCCCCTTCCAGGGGCGGAAAGCATGAGCCGGACCCCTGTCTGGAGCCAGCCCCAGGCCGCAGGGTAGCCATGCGGAGCCTGCCCTCCAACGGAGAACTGGACCCCGATGTCCTGGAGAGCATGGCGTCGCTGGGCTGCTTCAGAGACCGCGAGCGGCTGCACCGTGAGCTGCGCAGTGAGGAGTAAGACCTCTGGACCCCGGCCCAGGCCCTCACCAGCACCACACGAGCACCCGCGCAGGGAGGCCTCTGTACCGCAGCTCCCGAAGCAGCCGACAGGGGGCGCCGCGTGCCCTCGTAGACTGAGCAGCTGAACAAATGCAGACGTGGTCGCACAGCCTGCATCTGTGCAGGAGTTTGAACCTGGGGCCTTCACACTGAGCTGGATCCCCAGTTTGTTTGTTTGTTTATTCACTTATACCAGGACCTCACACTTACTAGGCATGCACTGCACTGCTGAGCTCTATTGCAACTGCTCTTTTTATTTTTAATAATACAGATTGAACTATGGGCTGTTGCATGGACACACACACACACACACCTTTATGTTATGTTTTGAAACAGAGTCCCTCCAAGTTGCCAAATTTTCAGGTTGAGCCCAACTGCCATCCCCCTGCCCCAGGCTCCCAGGGTGCTGATATCAGAAGTGATCGACACCACACCCAGTTACTCACCCTTGTTGAATTTACTTTGAGACAGAGTCTCACCAAGTTGCCCAGGCTGGATTCAGACTTGGAATCCTCCTGCATCAGCCTCCCTGAGTTACAGGCATGTGCCACCACTCCCAAAGATTCTGAGGCAGGCTTGGACAGTACATTACCCATAAAGTACATAGGAGTACTTAGTAGGTCCCCAAGTGTGAGATATTATTGAGTAAAATGAAGTTGGATACACCATAGGAAACTAACCATTTGATAGCTAGAAAATGTCACCAAGGCAGAACTACTGAGGCCCTGAACCCTCCAGAGGGTAAGCCCTCATCCCTCGCTTACTCAGCCCATCCCCATCTCAGGGAGAATCAAGAAAAGATGATCTACTACCTGCTTTTGGATCGGAAAGAGCGATATCCCAGCTGTGAAGACCAGGACCTGCCTCCCCGGAATGATGTTGGTGAGAAACCTGTACCCAGGATGCAGGAGGAAGCAAAGGGCTATCGGCCTGTTCGCTGGCTGTAGACAGCTAGGGATCATCAGCTCCCGCCTTGCCCCGAGCCTGAGTTTCCGCACCTGGGCCGTCTGTGAGGCAGCTGTGTAGCACTGTGTGCCTAAGGGCAGATCACCCTGACTGGGTGGGACTCTCGGCCTTAGACCCTCCTCGGAAGCGGGTGGATTCGCCTATGCTGAGCCGGCACGGGAAGCGGCGGCCAGAGCGCAAGTCCATGGAAGTCCTGAGCATCACCGATGCAGGGGGCGGTGGCTCCCCGGTGCCCACCCGCCGGGCCTTGGAGATGGCCCAGCACAGCCAGAGGTGAGTGCCCTGACCCTCCAGGGCAACGCCCGGTGCCCAGGTGTGCTGGGAGCACAGCATTCTGGTCCCTGCCCACCCTTATGTGCACTGTGTGTTTGGGGTGAGTCTCTTCCTCTCTGGGACCAGTTCCTCATCCAGAAGACTTTTGAAGCCCTCCCCACTGATTTTAAAAATCTTTCCTGGAAACAGATCCCGTAGCGTCAGTGGTGCCTCCACAGGCCTCTCCTCCAGCCCTCTAAGCAGCCCAAGGGTAAGGCCCCACTCCTCAGAGAATTAAAAGCCCTGGGGACTTGGAATGTGGCTGGTGGGGTGCACAGTACAGTGCTTGACCACGTTGCATGAAGCCCTGGGTTCCATCCTCAGCACTGAAAAAAAAAGCCTATTGAACTCATACTGTGTGTGCCGTCCCACTCAGCTACGGTTACACCCCGGCACAGTGCAGACAGTCTACAGCCCCAACCTGGACTAGGAGGGGACTGACTGCACTACAGGTCCCAGCGTGCTTCGGGGCCGGCCCCTGCGAGCGTGCGCGGGTGTCGCGCGCAGCGCCTCCTGAGAATTGTAGTCCACCCTCACCTTGCCCGCTTCTCCACAGAGTCCAGTGTTTTCCTTCTCGCCCGAACCTGGGGCTGTAGATGAGGCCCGAGGCGGGGGCTCTCCGACGTCTAAAACGCAGACGCTACCTTCTCGAGGCCCCAGAGGCGGAGGCGCCGGGGAGCAGCCCCCACCTCCCAGTGCCCGCTCCACACCCCTTCCCGGACCCCCAGGCTCCCCGCGTTCCTCCGGAGGGACCCCCTTGCACTCGCCCCTGCACACACCCCGGGCCAGCCCCACGGGGACCCCAGGGACGACACCGCCCCCCAGCCCTGGCGGTGGCGTCGGAGGAGCAGCCTGGAGGAGTCGGCTCAATTCCATCCGCAACAGCTTCCTGGGCTCCCCTCGCTTCCACAGGCGCAAGATGCAGGGTACGGAGTAGGAGGCTTAGGGTACAAGGGCTTCCGGGTCCTAACTTGGGGAAAGCGCTCCGTTTGTGAATCGTGGGAAGTCCCTGCGGGGCCTTCAGGCGGAGATAGAGAGTGGGTGTGGGGTCCAGGTGTCAGGGAGAGAAGAGGTGAGCCTCGTGCTCCAGAGGAGGAGCGCACTGTACGCCACGCCCCTGCTGCTCTCGGTCACCTCCCCACTGGACCACAATACCCCGGGAGTGTGGCCTAATCTGTAAATCACATGTCTTGGTACTTACCAGTTGAGATTCAAGAGGAGCTCGCTAGGGTCAGAAACATGGGAAGGAGTCTTCTCCTGGCCTCTAGGATGGTGGGCAGGTGCTGACTATGTTCTCTTTTCTGCCCACCCCAGTCCCCACCGCGGAGGAGATGTCCAGTTTGACACCAGAGTCCTCTCCAGAGTGAGTGGCATAGGAAGGGAAGCGGAGGGAAAGGGAGTCATGCCCACGCCCTCCCGACCCACCGTTGTCCCTCCCTCTCAGACTGGCCAAACGTTCCTGGTTTGGGAACTTCATCTCCTTGGACAAAGAAGAACAAATATTCCTCGTGCTCAAGGACAAACCGCTCAGCAGCATCAAAGCGGACATTGTCCACGCCTTCCTGTCGGTGAGGAGCCTATGACCCCTGGCCTGTGGACCCTGAGCTGCAAAGCTCAGCACCTCGCCACCCTGGCCTGGCGAGGCTTCCTCCTAGGGATCACAGGCTGCACGGTTTTTTAGTATGTTGGGGCAAGGAGACAGGTTGAAGAAATAGGATCCCCAGTGAGTTCTCCAGGTCTCCATGAAAGGTGGGTCCCTGCCACCAGGACAGAGATGGCAGAAGGTGCTAATTTTCCCAGCAGGCTTTGGGGACTACCTAGAGCTAGCCCTGTGCTGCTTTGCTGTAGGGCGAAGGGATATGGTTGCTGGGACCTGCGGCTGTAGGTGGGACTAGAGCGGGGAGAGAAACTGGTGTGTCACATGGTCCTGGAGCCCAGTGCTGCCAGGTGGTTATCCTGAAGTTATGGTTTGCTTCTCCAACCGCTCCTTTGATGTTGTGGGGCACAAGAAACTACAAGTCCCAGCAAGCACTGGGGCCTCGCAAAGCCTTTTCTCTTGGTCTTTCCCCAGTGACTAAAGAGACGTAGAGTTCCCTGGGCAGACCCAGTGGTAGGGTGGCTTTCTGTTCCCCCCAAGAATCCCTCATTGGATCTTGTGTGCCCACCTTTCAGATCCCCAGCCTGAGTCACAGTGTGCTGTCACAGACCAGCTTCAGGGCTGAATACAAGGCCAGCGGCGGCCCCTCCGTCTTCCAGAAGCCTGTCCGCTTCCAAGTGGACATCAGCTCCTCTGAGGGCCCCGAGCCCTCCCCCCGCCGGGACGGCAGCAGTGGAGGTGGCATCTACTCTGTCACCTTTACTCTCATCTCCGGTGAGACTGCTGACTAGACTGTCCCCCAGCCCAGTGGTGGGGCGTTGGAGGCCTGCAGGTGGGCAGCCAGGCCAGGGAGATGGTATCCAGCTGGCACCAGCCCTGGGAGCCCCCTCCTCACAGACCCCCACGTGGCTTCCCTCCCTGATCTTCTGTGGGTGCTGACCACGTAAGCAGCCTCTGGGTGTGGACAACCACCCACTGTCCAAAAGGGGGTGCACTGGGGAGACAGCTCAGTGGCATAGGCACCTGCCGGGCGGCACAAGGTCTTGTGTCTGGTCCTTGGCCCGAAAACTAGTCCTGGCTAGATCGATGGGCTTTGCCACAATCACACAGTATGCCATGGCAAAACTAGGGTCCACCTAGGCCTCCTTCCCTCACAAGGGACAGCAGTGTTCATCCTGCCACTTTTTCACCTTAGATCAGAAGGGCAAAGACAAGCACATGCTGTTTTCAGAGATCTGGGTCCTGCTTAGAACAGACATCACCAACCAATGATAGCACTTCTTGCTGAGCTGAGCTGCTGCCTCAGCAACTTTAACATCATGCGCCACAACCAATCAGTAGTTGGCACAAGAGATGAGAACCCCAGGAATTCTTTTTTTTTTTTTTTTTTTTTTTTTTTTTTTTGTCTTTTTGAGACAGGGTCTCACTATGCAGTTCAGGCTGGCCTCAAGCTCACTTTGTAGCTCAGGCTGGTCTCGAACTCGCAACAATCCTCCTGTCTCAGCCTCCCGAGTACTGGGATTACAGGCATGCGCCACCACGCCCGGCTCCCCAGGAATTCTTTGCTTTCAACCCTATGTGGTTCCTGAGTCCTGCTGGTGGGCCTTTGCATAACAAGGGACGCCTTAAAGACTAATATGAAGACTTTTGTCTTGGGGATATAGTCCCTTCCTATTGTGCAGTTCAACTTTCACAGACTCTCTGTTCCACAGATTGTCTTTTTTTTTTTTTTTTTTTTTTTTTTTTTTTTTTTTTTTTTTTTTTTTTTTTTTTTGAGCAGAATAGATTTATTGAGGGAAAGAAAGCTGTCCAAGAGAGGGACAGGAGAGGGGCCCAAGCTAGTAGTCCCCCTGTTCCACAGATTTTCAAAAAATATTTTAAAAATGTTTTTTCTGTGTATATTTATAACTTGATTTTAATAATGGCCACGTTTTGTTTGTCTGTTTTTGTGGTACCAGGGATTGAACTCAGGACCTTGTGCTTGCCAGGCAGGTGCTTATGCTGCTGAGCTATCTCCTTGGCCTTTTTTTTTTTTTTTTTTTTTGTGGAATCAGGGATTAAACTCACTTGCCAGGTAATGCTTATTCCACTGAGCCACCTCCCCGGCCCCCTCAAAAAACACTGATCTAAATTATTTATCATGGATTTTTTCACTACATCACAGAATTTTGCAGTACCGAACAGTATACATATGTTGTTAAAAATTATGTAGGTTTACGAGTTTAGAAAATGGTTAAGAACATTATAAGTAGGGACCAGAGATATACCTCAGTGGCATAAGCACCTGCCTGCCAAGTGCATGGTCCTAAGTTCAATCCCTGGTACCCTAAAAAAAAAAAAAAAAACATTATAATTGTTTTTTTAATTTTTTTTATTAATTTTAATGAGAAAGAAATAGCAGTGAGACAGTTTTAAAACAGGTTAGTAGAGCCAGGCGTGGTGGTGCATGCCTGTAATCCCAGCACTCGGGAGGCTGAGGCAGGAAGATTGTTGTGAGTTCGAGACCAGCCTGAGCTACAAAGTGAGTTTAAGGCCAGCCTGAACTACATAGTGAGACCCTGTCTCAAAAAGACGAAAAAAAAAAAAAAAAACAGGTTAGTAGGACAGTACAATAATACACTATAGTTTTTTAAAAGTGTAGGAAAATTTATAAGAGTATAGGAAGAGTTTATAAAGCCTTAAGATAGGAGCTGGAGAGATAGCTCAGCAGTCTAAAGTGCCTTTCTTAGGTAAGCTCAGGCAAGCACACAGGCATCACAGTTCGACCCCCAGAACCACATGCCATGCCAGCCCCACCCCCATGGTGGACTGAGCCAACCACAAAGAAAAAAAAGTCTAAAAATACATATAAATACTAAAATAAGTATACTGTCATTACTTCACTGATTTTCACCCATTGTGGGGGGTCTGGAACATAACCTCCACGCTGAATGAGGACCACTATATAGGAGATTGAGCCCAGGGCCTTTCCACTGAGTGACATCCCCAGCCTTTTTTGGTTTTAGTTTTTGAGATAGGATCTCACAAGGTTGTCCCAGTTGGGCTTGAACTTGTGCTTCTCCTGTCTCGGCCCCCTTTCTCAGTCTTAAGACTTTGTTTTTCAGGCAAGCCAGACAGCTCAGCAGATTAAAGCTCCTGCTTGGGCAGATACAGGGACCTGGATTCAGTCCCGGCGTGCCATGCTACCCCATGCCCGGGATGCGCTGAGACCGTGATTGAGACTGAGCATGGTGGTACAGGCCCAGCGTCTGGGAGGCTAAAAACAGGAGGACCACTACAAGTCTGATCTGGGCAGTGAGACCCTGTAGACCCTGAGCTAAATACATTAAGAAAGAAAGAAACAGAAAGATTTTTTTTTTTTTCTTTTATATCTCTGGTTCTTCATAGCCTTAACTAGAACGGAAAAGCAACAGCTTCTATATAAACAGAAACCAATTCTGTTGTTAGTTTAAGTTGAAAGCGTCTGAGTTTCAGGGTTTGTTTTTTTTTTTTAATATTTTTGTTTTGTTTTTCTTTAGTACCAATGATCAAACTCAGGACCCTGCACTTGCCAGGCAAGCACTTGTACTGCCCAACTATCTCCCTGGCCCTTTCTGATTTTTGTGTGTTATGTTTCATGCTGGGGATGAGAAGCCCAGGAAACTGAGTCCCAGAGGAGGAGAGCCGTTCACTTGGAGGACAAGCTGGGCCAGCAGGCGAGAACCACCCTGCCCCCAGCTGGCCATCAGTGTGCGTCTTGCTTCCTGCCCGCAGGTCCCAGCCGGCGGTTCAAGCGCGTGGTGGAGACCATCCAGGCGCAGCTGCTGAGCACACACGACCAGCCATCCGTGCAAGCCCTGGCAGGTGGGTAGGGCAGGCCTGAGAGGGGCTTTCTGTGGATCGGCAGGCCAGACTCCAGAGGTCTGTGTGAGGAGATCGGCCACAGAGGGTCCGGGCCCCTGCGCCCTCGAGGCGGTAACCAGCCATGCCTGTCTGCGTGGACTCAGGACATTTAGCCTAAAACTGGGACAAAGTGATCGCCCCTTTGCAGACTTAGATGCCCCTGGCACCCAAGAACTTGAGCTCCCACTGGACCTGTTGCTAAGGCCCAGTGTCCCTAGCATCCAAGGGGCAAAGCGGAGCCCGCCATGGCCGTGTGTCTTGCCACGGTGTCTTACTCCATTCTGACTATAATAAGAAAGGGCCATAAACCGGGTGGCTGACAGACCACAGAGATGCGTTGCTCACCACAGGCAGGCTGGAAGTCCAAGGTCAGGGAGGTGTGACCTCCAGAGCTTCCTGCTGGTCCCTGGGGGGGACACAGGCAGGGAGCCGGCATACAGGGAACTGAACACAGGGCCTGCACTCTGAGTACCTCCCAAACCCTGGCTTTAGTTTTATTTTGACAGTCTCTAAATTACCCTGCGTCCTCCTATCTCAGCCTCCCGGAGTCCTGAGATTACAAGGGCGTGTGCTACCACAGGCCGTTCCGAGGGTGCTTTCGTAAGGGCACCAGATCCATTCCCAAGGGCTCCACCCCTGTGAGTAACCACCTCCCAGAGATCTCTTGCCTCACTCCAGGACCTCGGGACGAGAGTTTCTGCATTTCAGTTCTGGGGGCTCAGCATTCAGCCCATAGCACAGACTGAGACATGGAAGCCTCTTCTGGAACAGGCCTGTAGGGTACATGGGTCGCACAGGGCCCACCATCTGCCCTGGGCTTCTCTAGGGTCATCTCCCCTTGAAAGGGCGCAGGCAAGGAATGCAAGACAGGGGCTGACTTTGACCTCCACTGGGAAAGCTCCGCACTTTCCCCAGTCCTGGAGGGAAACCTGAGGTCTACGCGCTGAGCTGCATCCCCTGCCCTTTTTTAAAAAAGAAAATGGTAGCCGGGCGTGGTGGCGCATGCCTGTAATCCCAGCACTCGGGAGGCTGAGACAGGAGGATTGTTGTGAGTTCGAGACCAGCCTGAGCTACAAAGTGAGCTCGAGGCCAGCCTGAACTGCATAGTGAGACCCTGTCTCAAAAAGACAAAAAAAAAAAAAAAGAAAATGGAACAAGGGCATCGCTCAACTGCCCAGGCTGGGCTCCAATGTGGCCATCCTCCTGCCTCAGCCTCCCCAAGGGCTGGGATTACAAATGGGCACCACCATACCTGGATGGGAAAGTCCTGAGGTCTTGTAGGACAAAGTTGGACGGACCTAGATAATCCACAGTAGCTTCCCTGGCTAAAGCCCTTAACCCTGATGGACACACAAGCGGTCTTCCTTCCCACAAGGGGATGTTTGCAACAGGTCTCTGACCAAGTGACAGAAAAAAGCAAGAGAAAGTAGGGTGTGATGACTCACACCTGTAATTCCAGCACTTCGGAGGCTGAGGCAGGAGGATCTCTTTGAGGTCAAGGTCAGCCTAGCAAGACCCTGTCTCAAAAAAGAAAAAAGCAAGATAAAGATTAAAAAGGACAGTCAGGAAGGAGCAGGGCAACTGGTGTGAGGAAAGCCAGGGTAGCTTACGAGCTGCCTTAACTGGAGATGGCAGCAGGGTACCGCAGCATCTTCTGGGCAGGGGTCCATCCACAATGCCCTGAAAGGCCCTGGACTCACAGGACAGCCTTCACCTCAGAGGGTCATCCAGGCCCCAAATGCCAGCAGCACCAGGCCAGGCACCGTGTTTTCCCTTTTGGTTGCTGGAGGCAGTCAAGGAGCAAATTAGGCCCCTGAACTCCACTGCCTCAGAACCAGGCGTCCCAAAAGGCCCAGCCTCAGACCTGGAGCCATCAGGCTCTCAGGAGGCTGAGAGCCTCATCTGTACGAGAGCGTGGCCTACGCCCGTGACCTGCCCTCTGGGACCCAGACAGACGCATCCCGAGCTTCAGCCCAGCCGGAGCAAGGGAGACTGCAGGGCTGGAGATGATCCCAGGATGAAGGCCCGGGATGAACGTCCTGGGTTCAGTGCTCCAGTACTGGAGGGAAAAGCCCGGGATGAGGTGTCCAGGCCAGCACCTCTCTGGCCCAGCATCTCTTAGAGCAGCTGGGCCTGCAGCTGCAGAACTCAGGCTGTGGCGGCCTTTCAGCCCCTGGAACTTCCCTGCTGTCACTGGCAGAAAGTGGCCCAGTGGGGAGTCAGACCCACAAGAGGGCTGCCAGCACCGTGCCAAGGAGCATCTATCTGTCTGTCTGTCTGTCTGTGTCTGTCTGTCTGTCTGTCTATCTAGCTATCTATCTATCAATCCATCCATCCATCCATCCATCCATCCATCCATCCATCCATCCACCCATCTATCTATCTATTTATTTATTTAGTGGTACCAGGGATTGAACTCAGGACCCTGCACTTGCCAGGCAAGCACTTATTCTACTGAGCTGTTTCCCAGGCAGCCCCCCCCCCAGGAGTATCTACCCAGCAGCCTCTCAATCATTTCAGGGTCAGCAGCCCCCAAATGGCCCCCAGAGTTCTCTGCAGCTGAGCTTGGGTCTCACCCAGACTAACTTGGCCTGGTCCCCAGTGCCACAGGGTTCTGGGGGTCTGATGCAGCCCTCTTGCAGGAGAACTAGTTGGCAGGTAACCCATGCCCCCTGCCCCCCCCCGTAGGGCTTTAGGTGCCTCTGAGGGACGCCTTGACCACCCTACTTTCTCAAGGTCTCTGGGAGGCATCACCCGCACTAAACTCTTCCTCCTGTACTTCACAGATGAGAAGAACGGGGTGCAGCCCCGGCCCGCCGGCACCCCACCCCGAAGCCTGCAGCCCCCTCCCAGCCGCCCAGACCCTGAGCTGAGTGGCTCTCCCCGCCGAGCCCCCCCCAAGGACAAGAAGCTCCTGGCCACCAATGGGACCCCTCTGCCCTGACCCCAGGGGCCAGGGAAGGAGGGGACCCCTCCACCCCCTTCCCTGCCCCCCAACTGTGAATCTGTAAATAAGGCCCAAGGAGTACATCGGGAGGGGGGACCCAGAAACCAGCCCGCCCTGCAGGGACTGGGGTTCCAGGGCCATGCCCAAGGGGGGAGTGGGGGGACGGGGCAGGGAGCTCTTTCTATTTTATTTATTGATTAATTTATTATTTTATTTATTGATCAGTCTCTCTGCGGGTGGGGTGGGGGAGGGACGGGACCTGGTTGGGGTGGCTTAGCAGATCCGGACAGGGCCCTCTGTCCCTGTGTCATCCCCAACTTCCCTCCCTGGGCCCCTCCTCCCCGACCCCCATGACCTCCTGTACGGATTTGCTCTCCCGGAAGGAGTTCTGGTTTCGCGTGTTCCTGCCTGCGTCCATGTCTCTGATTCTGCCGGGGCGGCAACAACAAAAAATAATAATAAATAGCCTTGATCAGGGACGAAAGCAAGACCCGTCTCTGGCTTCCTGGGCCACCGCCCTCACCGCGCAGGGAGGGACAGGTGAGCGCGGGGTGCCTGCTCCAGAGTGGCCGCAAGTGTCCAGACCCCAGCGCAGGAGCAATCCGCAGCCCCAGTGCCACTCAGTGCTGCCAGTGGAGAGACCCCTGGGGGCTCATCTTGGGGAACCTGTGAGAGTGTGGGGGAGGCGGGCGTGGGCCTAGGGTCCAGCTGTGGCCGCAGGCACAGGCTGCAGCCGTCTAGGTCTGAGAAGTCCACGGCAAATAGCCCAAAGAGTGTGAAGAGCCCCATGGCCAAGGCCCACTCGCAGGCGGCGGCGGCGGAGCTCTTCGGCCAGACGTGGAGAACAAGCACTGCGCGAGGGTCAAGGAAAGGCCTGTGCTGGCTCTGCGCCGACAGGCGGCCGGGAGTCTGGGCGCCCACCCTCAGCCCCCACTTCTAAGCCCACTCTGATGGGTTCTGGCCCCGGGGCACCCGGTGACCTGTCTCCATCTGCACAGAGACTATTAGCACTACAACCCCAATATTGCAAAATACGGTTTCTTTTTTTTGTTGTTTGAGATAGGGTCTGTGTGGTCCAAACTAGCCTTCATTCAACTCACTGTGTACTCCAGGCTGGCCTCAAACTCAGCGATCCTCCTGCCTTGACTTCCTGAGAGCTGGGGTGACAGGTGTGTGCCCCACCACAGGCTTCAAAGGGCTTCTTACCCAGTTAACCTTTCCCAGCCCCTGATTGCTCCAGCCACTGCCACCACCTCAATGCACAGCTCCTAAACCTTTCTCTGCCATGTCCCCCTGGATCTGTCCTTTCCGGGTGTCTCACCTCTGAGGCAACACCGCCATCCCGGTGGTGCCACTGCCGCCCCTTGGGAGTCCCGTGCTCTCTCCCTCTCTGCTCAGTGGGCGCCTCTTTCCTCATCCAGCTCTGCTTCTCTGTCCATCCCTCCCTGATCCCCAGGTTCAGCCAAAAATCCTGGGCCGACACAGTGGCACACCCAGGACCGAGTTCCAGGCCAGCCTGGATGAGAGGGAGCAGGCCTCAAACAAAACAAAACCAGAAGCTGAGCATGGTAGAGCACATCTGTAATCCCAGCACACAGGTGGCTGAAGCAGGAGGATTGCTGTGAGTTCAGCCCAGCCTGGAATGCACAGCAAGGCCCTATTTCCAAACCAAACAAAAACAGCGAAGCCATATTCTGTTCCAGCCACATCCTCAGCTCTGTGACCTCAGGGCAGGCCAAAGCTGTTTAAGGGCCTCCTTGGACAGCTTCTTTCTTGAATCTTCCCTGGAGCATCCTTCCCTCCTCTCCGCCAGTCCAGACCCAGCTCCCCCCTCCCAAGCCAGTTCTAGCCCTGGGGGTCTCACAGGCAGGGAGCGGCCTGAGCCCCCAAGCTGAGCCCACGTCCTATTTCTGGAGACCTCACGGCCCCCACACGGGAGCCCAGCTGCCTCCTGTCCTCTTTGAGCACTGGGCACCAACGCTGGCTTCCACCTTCCACACAGCCCTGCCCCCTACACCCTGGCCAAGTCCGCAGCAGCCCCTGCAGCAGGACCAGCTAACTCCCGCCTGATCCCTGCAAATTGTGGTCACGCTTAGCCCACCCATCTGGCTCACTGGTTGTCAAGCTGGTTGTCAGCACTGCTGATTTGGAAGCTTCTCAGGGGCCAGCTGGAAGAGACAGGCCAGGTCCCACAAGCTTGAGTCACTGGGGGTGACAGGGCCAGCCCACCCCTACAGCAGCACTTCCCTGGTTATTGGGGGAAATGAGGTCACCACCCCCATTCTGCCTGCAGCTAGGCCTCCCTGGGCCCCTTCGCTTCCCTGGGCCCCCGGCTTCTCTCCAGAGGCAGCCAAGCCTGACCTGCTAGAAGCAGTTTCTTTACCTATCAGAGCTCAGCCCTAGCTGGCAGCCTCTGTGAGTCCCAGGATGGAAGCTGGGGGACGCTGTACTCTGGTCTCCTCACAAGCCACCACTGGGCCTCCCTGGCCCTCAGCAGGGCCCCTAGCCAAGCCGCACAGACCCAGCACGGGCAATGCCCCTAACACTGCTGTGAACGGAGCCTGGCTCAGCACACACTAGCCAGGCCGGTGGCCGCCCTTCCCGCTGATACCTTCCAACCTGTCTTGGTAAGGGGGAAACCAAGGCGCCAGAATTAAAGAAAGCAGTGGAAGTGTCCCCCAACTAATACAGGGAGATTTGGCCTCAAAGTTATCACCTACTAAGAGGAAGCTATAGTCCCAGCAGAGCCCCAGAGATGGGAAGGGACACCCACAGTGGTACACAGCAACTGCCCTGCACCCACCCCGCAACAACCCCAGAAGGATACTGGCCACAATGAGGAGGCTGCACAGGCTGCACAGGCTCAGACGCAGCGGCCGGACCCAGGGCTCCCCAGGCTGGGGCAAGCTCTTCATGCGCCAGGACAGAAAGCACTGCAGCCAGAAGTAGATGTTGCCTGCGAGGAAGGCGAGGAAGGCCCCCACCAGGTGTGTGGGCTTCTGGTTCTTTTCCTGGAAGAAGAGACAAAAGTAGTGAGGAAAACTCTAGCAAGGGAGAGGAACACAAAGTAGATGCTCAGAAAACAGGAGCTGTCCAGGTTCGATCTGTCATGCTGTCCTGGGTGGGGCACTGAAACTGAGATTAGGACTGGGCATGATGAGTTGGCCAAATAGCTCAGCAGGCTCAGGGGCCAGGGTTCTATTGATCCCCCGGCCTCCCTGTAGGCCCAGCCCCTGGGGTGTGCTGAGAGCAACTGAGACTGGGCATGGTGGCCTGGGCCTGTAATCTCAGTTCTTGGGAGGCTATAAACAGGTGGATCACTACAAGTCTGATCTAGTAGTGAGACCCTGAACACCCTGCCCAGCTTTCCTAAAATCAATCAATACAAGAAAGTGAAAGAAAATGGGACCAGAATAAACCTGGCACTCTCAAAGTGGGGACAGAGCCTGACCTCAAGAGGATATATTGTTTATATTTTGTCTTTTTGAGACAGAGTTTCCCAGTGCAATTCAGGCTGGCCTTGAGCTCACTTTGTAGCCCAGGCTGGTCTTGAGCTCACAATGATCCTCCTGTCTCAGCTTCCTGAGTGCTGAGATTACAGGTGTGTGCCACCACACCCCAGCTTTAAAAATTGAAGCTTTGAAAAACTAAATAAATAAATAAATAAATAAACAAAAAAAATAAAAATAAAAATTGGTTATTTGGGCTGGGGAAGACAGCTCAGTAGAATAAGCACTTGCCTGGCAAGTACAAGGACCTGAGTTCAATCCCCAGTTCCACCAAAATTTTTTTTTAAAAAATTGTTCTTCTTGGGGAAGCCCACAGGGACCAACATTTGATCCTGGCACCACATGCATGTCAGGCCCCCACCCCCAGGGTGGTCCTTGAAGGATAAAAATGGTTAGATAATCCAATGATGTGTGAATTATAGCACACAGTATATGCTAAAGCATTTAAGCATTAAACATTTCCGGGAGGGGCGGTCCAGGAAACGTGTACAAGTGGCTCCTTGGGGAGGCCCTGTAGTAGTAAGGCCATGTGGTAGGGTGAGGAGCGAAGGAATAAATGTGTGAGCCCTTGGAATGCTATGGCAATAAGACGGGGCAGATTCCTGCCTAAACACCCTAGGGGGTCACCCCAGCTCTTATTTCAGCAAGAAAGGCTGGGTGTCAGCGATGTGACAATAAAATAAAATAGCAAAACAAATCAGATTCCTCTTATAGTTTGGTTCTTTCATTCTACAGCACTCTTGGGCACACAGATCTGAGTTCGTCTCTGAGCTGCACAAACCAGCTGAAACTCTGGGGTATGGTCCGCGGTCTCCTAGAGCGCGGATAGACAGGGACAGAAGGAATGGGAACAGGCGCGAAGCCTTCTCACTGCTATAAGGGGGCATCACACACCCAGGGTGCCAAACACCAAGAGTAGGGAATCAAGGTGATTTTATCATTAAATGACAATGGGATAGAAGCCTCCCAGCCTCTTTGGGCTCCACCAAGTCCAATGGACAGAGGATCACCTGAAGGACTCTCGGTCCCAATAGAGGGCTTGTCCGCCCAACGTGGCTGTGAACAGTGAGAGGACTACAAGTCCCAGAAGGCAGTGCGATCTGGGTCCCCAGAGCAAGCGCACTTTCTGCCGCACGGCACGCCGGGGGTTGTAGTCCATTAGTGCCCTGCCCACGCTGTCTCACCTGAAAGTTGCCCACTATGGAGGTTCCTAGAGCACAGATGAGCCCAGACCACATGGTCAGCTGGTTAAGCCGCGTTCCGACGCCCCAGTCCCGGAGCTGGTAATAACGCACAATGCAGATCCAGCTGGCTGGGAAGAGAGGGAAGTGAGCTGAGACTGAAGCCAAGTAGGTACCCCGGAGTGGTCAGGGGTGGGGGGTGGCTGGGGCCTGGACCCCTGGGTCTGAGGGAAGAGGCTGGACCAGGATCCCGGTTGCGGGTGCTGGACGGGTGCTATCGGGCCCTGCGTGGTGGGTTTGGGGTAGCAGTACTTTGAGAAGGACAGGAATACTTACCCATAGCAGCCCCCATATTGAGAACCTGGCTAAAGATGCAGCTCTGAGGCGGGTAGGATCCACAGATACTGGGGAGACAGAGGAGTCAGCCGTCACCCTATGGTACCTCCAAGCCAGTGCCCGCCCCATTCTCCTGTGGGCACCCATGTACCCCAACTACCTGATGTAGGGGAATCCTTGGGTGAGGTTCACAGTTCGGTTGGCCACAGCAATGGCGAAACTGAGGTGGGAGGAACACAGGAGAATGAGTGAGTATGGGATGTTCAAGACCAGTCTTTCTTTTTTTTTGTAGTACCAGAGATTGAACTCAGGACTAAGTGCTTGCCAGGAAGGCACTTAAACTGCTGAGCTATATCCCTGGCCCTAGAGCTATATCCCCAGCCCTTGTCTTTCTTTTAACCAAACATACACTTGACTCTGTAAACAAAACAAACCTAGACTTCTGGCTCCCTCCCACCTCCCTCAGACCCTCACATACATCCGGCCTCTGACACTTACACAATCCAGACGCCAGCGATGGCCCAGAGCGCCAGGAAGATGGGCAGAAGGGTCAGGTAGCCCTGCATGCCGTGCTGCTGCAGGAGGCAGTGGGCCGGAGCCTGTGCTCAGGTGTGAGGGATTTCAGCCTGACTCTGCCTCCCGTGCTGCGCTGGTTCCAGGCAGAAGTGATTTCCGGATCCAGACCTGCCCTCGCTGGAGGTGCTCTCCGTCTTCCCTAGTTCTCCCTGACCTCCAGTTCCATCCTCTGTCCTCTGCTATCTGTGGTCACCACGTCCAGCCTCTTCCTTCCAAGGGTGTCAGCATGCTGGAAGGTTCTCTGGGTGCGGCCGGCTAGCAGGTAGGTGGCTGTCCCTGGGCACAGAGGCAAAGTCCAGGCCACAGGACAGGCAATGGTGCTCCGTTTGGCCTCAGGTCTGACTGGCCTCTTGCCCAGATCTCACCCCCAGCCACCACTTCCTGTCTCCTGCAAACCTAGCAGGCAGCTGCCCAACTTCGGGGAGCCCCGAACTTCCTCTCTCCAGCTTTGTGCAGTCAGCCTACAATCTCTTAGCTCTTATCCTTCCCAGTACCCAGAAATCTGAGTCTCCAGTGCTCGGCATTATCTAGGCTCCCAGCTGTATGCCCCTCCAGGGGACTGAACCCAGGACCTTCCCGCTGAGCTAGATTTCTAATCCTTCTTCATTTGTACTTTATTTTGAGACAGGGTCTAGCCAAGTTGCCCAGTCCTCCTGCCTCAGCCTCACAGAGGCTGGCCCCCTCCGTCCCTGCATGCCAGGGCTCCACAAGGGTGCACAGTCCCTTGTGGAGCACACCATTACTCAGCCCATGGTGTCCGCGCCCCCTTACCTGCTCAGGGACAGAGTGCAGGACCCCAGGTCCATCCCTGCTTTCAGGGTGCAGTTCCTGCTCCCACGCTGCCAGCGGTGAGGCTGAGAGTCTACTTCCCCCTGCTCTTGCTTTCCCTTGCCTCCGTCTCCCTGCCATGATGCAGTTCCTGGCTGTCGGAGGTGGCCGGGAGGAAGCGTCATCAAGGACACGAGTGTCTGAAATCTTCATTCCTTTTCCCAGTTAGAGCTGCTCTGGACTATGCCCGCACCAAGGCAGTGCCAGACGGGGCCCCTCCACCTCGGGCAGGACTTTATCTGCTTGATAGGGAACCCGGATTGCATCCATGCTGTAGCACATGTGTGTTCCTTTAGCGGCTGAGTAATAGTCCCCTCATCTCTTTGGAGACCCAAAGGGCTAAGGCCCCCACTGCTGAGTAATCTCTAGAGTCCCTGCAGGGTGGACTTTAGGCTCCCAGGTTCCCAGAAAGGAACATGAGAAAGTGAGAAAGACATAAATGGACGCCACAAATGTTTGTGACCAGAGACCCAGCAATAGATAGAGAAGAAAAAAATAATCAAAATCCAAAGGTTTCCAATGCCATAAAAGACTTGGGTCTTATCCTGAGGGCACTAGGGAGCCACAGAAGATTGTTGAGTGAGGAAGAGTGAGAAGAGATGACATCGGTGACGTGTAGAGGGAAAGGAGACCTGGCCAGGAGCGCCCTATGGAGCCAGTCCCCGTCCCACACTCTGCGCTGCTTCTCACTAATTCTCCCGAGCTTTAGGTGCTGTGACCTGCTTGCTCCTCAGGGAAGCAAAATCCCCGGCTTCTTCACTGGCTGTGTGTCCCTGAGGAGATAATCCCTAACGCTTCAGGTTCAAGAGTTGAGGTGCTAGATGTGATAATCCTGGGCTACACAGCAATTTAAGGAGACCAGGGCTGAGTGGAGACCCTGCCCTCCTCCGTCCTGGTAAGAGCGAAGTGGAAATGAAAGTGAAACGAGTCTTCTCTGTGCAAGCACGTGCAGGGAACTACCCGCCCAGAGCCCTGTCTTAAAGAAGCCTCAGTTTCCTCCTTTTTCCGGTAGAAGGTGGTAAGGACGAACGTGTCTTCACTTGAATGCCTGCTTCTTCTAGGAGTGCAGCCTGGTATTTAAGAAGTCAGCTGTCTGTGAGCCCTAGGCTGCCTTTGGAAGAAGGCAGTCCCGCCCCGTGGCGAGGGGCCTGCACGCTGCCTAAGGTCAGCTTGGATTCCTCTGGCACCTGAGCAGCCCCGAGGAGGCCAAAGCCCTGAGGCACGCAGACCACCCTGTCTCAGACAGCCCGTGGAGCTCCTGGATCCTGCAGCTGCACAAGCGCTCCCAGTGCCAAGCCCCGCATTTTATTAACACGTAGACTGAAAGGCTCTCCTGTCAGCAGATTCAGTGCCAGGCCTTCAGGATCACTTGTTCAAATTTATGGGACACAATGGGGGAGATAGCTCAGCGGAATTAGTGCTTGCCTAGCAAGTGCAAGGTCATGAGTTCGATCCCTGGTACCACTACAAAAAAGAAAAAAAGAAAGTCATTTACAAATTTATGGGATACAGTTTGAGAACTGGGTTCCCAGGTTAAAATATTAGTATCTTGGTGAGATTCTGAGCCTGGGGCCCAAGGTTCAATTTCCAGGACCACATGCTGCACCAGCCTTGTCCCCAGGGTGGGCTGGCCTGGCGGCAAAATAAATAAATAAGTAAATTATAAGTATCTGCCTTCTGCGTTTCCCTTATAAGCTGATAGAGGAGTCGCTTGAGCTTGCCGTATCCAGCTATCCAAAGATGACAAAAGCCTGTAATTCCTAGGAATCCCCTTAGTTGTTTTAAGGTCTTGGACTGCTAGAAGGAAAGTTTAATTCTTTTTTTTTTTTTTTTTTTTTGTATTTTTAGTACATGGTCTACAGGTCTCACTAGGTAGATCAGACTCATAATGATCCTCCTGTTTACAGCCTCCCAAGTGCTGGGATTGCAGGTACGTGCCACCGAACCTAGCCTAGGAAAATTCAATCCTTCCTTCAGGCTTTGGGCTTCCTTAGATATGGTGAGGCCCAAATATTTTACCCCAGGGCTGTAAAGTTAGGCCTTGCACCCAGAAATGCTGTAAACTCTGTCTGGTAGAAAATTAAGCAGAGAGAGAGAGAGAGAGAGAGAGAGAGAGAGAGAGAGAGAGAGAGAGAGAGAAAGGAAGGAGAGAGAGAGAGAGAGAGAGAGAGAGAGAGAGAGAGAGAGAGAGAGAGAGGAAAGGAAGGAAGGGCCACTTCAGCAGGGTGAGTGGCCTGGCTGGGCTCTTCTGAGAAGCACAGAGCAATGAGAAGCATCTGCAGACTGCAGGACTCTGACTTGGGAAAATTCAAAGCAGGCCAAGCCACAGGAGAGTGCTCGTCCAGAAAGACCGTGCCTCTGAGCCCTTGCAGAGCGCAGTCCCTGTCAGCCACGGGCCTGGCCGGGAGGGTTTTCACTGGGAATCTGTATGCAGCGGAATACAAAGGAAGGTGTCTTTAAAGGCCAGCACTAAAAATCAACTGCACCTTCTGGGATCTGAAAAAGCAGCTTGTACGGTCAGGACCCCCCAGGGGATTGGCACTGCTTCCTCACCTTGCAGTCTAACTCCTGCTCAAACCTCCCCGGTCCCCATTGTTGTTGTTGTTGTTTTTAAGAGGTCTTTGGGTTTTTTGTTTGTTTGTTTGTCTTTAATGTATTTGGTGTAATAGGGTCTCACTATGCAGCCTAGACTCATAGTGATCCTCCTGTTTTCAGCCTCCCCAGCGCTGGGATTACAGGCCTGTGCCACCACACCCAGACCATGTGGCCAGCTCAGCCCACCTAGGGGGTGGGCCTGATGATCAAACTGTGGTCTCTGCACTTGCTAACAGGCCCTTAGTCTGCTGAGCTACCTTGCCCCCCCCCCCCCCATTGAGGTTTTGGACTCCCAAGATTGGAGTGTCCAAAGAGCTGTTATAAGATGTAAGCATACCTTGGGCCCTGGAGTTGATTATAGGTAATAGTCCTTTTTTTTTTAACTTCAGGCATTAGAGGGTATTATCCAGGGTGAGGAAAAATAGTGGGGTGTTTCGGATATATTTGCATGGAGAGCTCTTTCTTTCTTTCTTTTTTTACAGAACTAGGGATTGAACTCAGGCCCTTACACTTGCCAGGCAAGTGCTTATTCTACTGAGCTATCTCCCTGGCCCAGGGGGGCTCTTTCTGCTCTTTCAATTTTACCTTTAGTTGCCCATACTTAGGATTTCTTTCCATCCCCATGAGAGGAAGACAACATACCAGACCTGGGTACATGTATAAAGCAAGGCGATATTTCTCCCCAAGAGGGGACTTCCAAGTGTGACCAAACAGGAATGGGAGAAAACAAAATTGTCCTGGTTACAGCCTAAAGGTCTTAAGAAATGGTGAGTTACCTCCTCCAAGTGAGCCTTTTCCCTGAGGTGTGTAGGCCGGAAGGCAGGCCAGGATGGAAGAGCACAGAGA
Source organism: Ctenomys sociabilis (assembly GCA_004027165.1). Classification (NCBI taxonomy): domain Eukaryota; kingdom Metazoa; phylum Chordata; class Mammalia; order Rodentia; family Ctenomyidae; genus Ctenomys; species Ctenomys sociabilis. Next base: position 38,162 of record PVKA01019250.1, read on the forward strand.
CACAGGTCACTGTCCAGCAGCAGGCTGGTTTCTTTTTGCTCTGCAGTCACAGTTACCCAGGGTTCCTCAGTGGAGACAACAGTCCAGCCAGTGGGAGGAAGCAGAGTACCCTGGGGCCCTTCAGTACTGCTCATAAGATGGGTCTGATCCTTGGGGCGTCCATCTCAGGGGACTGTCCCTCTTCTTTTGGTCACTACTGCATGCAGGGCATGCCTCAGAGACCCCCTTCTGTGGCAGTTCTGGCCCCAGTTCCTCTTCAGGTGGCTGGCTTCCAGAGCTGTAGCTGAGCTCTTCCCGGAGTCCTAGGAATCCAATGCAGCTTATTCCTCCTTGAGCTGCTATCAAGGCAGGGGGCTTTTTCCCGGTCTCTTTGTTTCCCACCCTCTGGCCGCCTCCTGGTCTCAAATACAAAATACGGAGGAAGCGATTCTTACTATAGTATCCAGTGAGCTATCTGGAACAAAAGCGATCTTTCATAGCTTTTCCTAATGTCTGAGTCAGCTAGGGAATAAGTTTTTCTTCTGTTTTGTTTTGTTTGAGACAGAGTCTTACTGTGTATTCCAGGCTGGTCTTGAACTCACTATTTAGCCCATGCTGACCTCAAACTCATGGCAGTCCTCCTGCTTCAGAAATTGGTTTGTTTCTTTGTTTTATGGTACCAGGGATTGAACCCAGGACCTTGTGCTTGCCAGGCAAGCACTTATTCCACCGAGCTATCTCCTTTTTTTTTTTTTTTTTTTGGTCTTTTTGAGACAGGGTCTCACTATGCAGTTCAGGCTGGCCTTAAGCTCACTTTGTAGCTTAGGCTGGTCTCGAACTCACAACAATCCTCCTGCCTCAGCCTCCCAAGTGCTGGGATTACAGGCATGCGCCACCATGCCCGGCTCGAGCTATCTCCTTGATCCAAATTTGTCTTTAAGAATGTTATGGTTTGGATTGGGGAGATAGCTCAGTAGAATAAGTGCCTGCCTGGCAAGTGCAGAGTTCTGAGTTCAATCCCTGGTACTGAAAGAAAAAGAGAGAGAGAGAGAGAGAGAGAGAGAGAGAGAGAGAGAGAATGTTATGTTTGAGTCTAGTTGTCCCCCCGAACCTCGTGCAGGCGTGGCTTCTGGTGTCTGTGATTGGTTTCTGTGGCTGTAGGTTCTGCACCCACCCTGGGCAGGTAGTCTGCATCACAGTGTGAGGAGAGGAGAGAGGCTAGCAATGTGCCTGAGCTGCTGCCACCCGTGTTGTCTCTGCCACGTGCCACTCTCTGCGTTGGAGCGAGCCGAGTATGGTCTGAAACCTCCACGGACCGTGAGCTAACTAAACCTTTCCTTCCTTCATTTTGGACGTCGGGTATTTGTTCCAGCAATAAGAAAAAAGTAACTGAGACAAAGAATAATCTGTCTTTTTACTGAATCAGGAGCCACAGAAGATTACTTTATTAGGGCCTCTTATGAACAGTCTAAGAAGACAGAGGGTTTCCCGATTAATAGTTGACAATTTAAAATAACTAAGTGAAGGGCTCAGTTCTCATCTTCCTTGGGCCTTCAAGGTTGTGCGTTTTGAAGATGTTTTGTATTCAAACCTCCCATCTGGTTTGTGGACTGGGGAGGACAGTGGAGCAGGACTGCCCTGCTGTCTTACCTCTGGTCTTTTAAAGTTAATGAAGGGCCGGGGAGATGGCTCAGTGGAATAAGCACTTCCCTGGCAAGTGCAAGGGCCTGAGTTCAATCTCCAGTTCTTTTTTTTTTTTGTCTTTTTGAGACAGGGTCTCACTATGCAGTTCAGGCTGGCCTTAAGCTCACTTTGTAGCTCAGGCTGGTCTCGAACTCACAACAATCCTCCTGCCTTAGCCTCCCGAGTGCTGGGATTACAGGCATGTGCCACCATGCCCGGCCTCAATCTCCAGTTCTGCAAAAAAAAAAAATAAAAAAATAAATAATAATAATAATAATAATAAATTTAATGATATGACACTCATCTCCAGAAGATGTTTCTGCTGCTTGTTTCTCACTACCAGCCCACCTTTGACCTATGAACAGTGTCACACCTCTCTAGCCCAGTCCATAGCTGCCTTGGATCTGAGCAAGCCCTTGAAAACCAGTGTACTTATCAGGATCACCTGAAGACTTTCTCAGATCTTGTTTGGGGTTCCTGAGAGCCAAGGACACATGGATATGGGTAGAGATGAAGTCCCCAGCCACCTGCTGTGAAGATGCTGTCCTTGAGGAGCCTGGACAACATCAGGTAGAAGTGACACATGGATAGAGACCTCAGTTAGGGTTGGCTTGAAGTCTGGTCCCTAGTGTGTGGAAGACAGGGCGAGGGACTAGAGCTCAGAAGCAGCCAATGCCTCAGATTGTGCCCTAGCACTTACCAGTCCAATTATTCAAGTAAAGGATGACCAAATATTGCATATTTTGTCAGTTTTTATAATAAAATGTGACAGGAAATATAAACAAGATAAATTTCATCAAATTCATTTGATACAAGCATTGGCTGGTTGTTGTGTAAACATCATATTGTAAGCTGAGTGAGTAAATAAAGTCCAGAGTGTGTAATAGATCCTGTGAATGGGGAAGAGACTGTTCAAATGGAAAGGCAAGTTGTGATGGGGAAAGGGAGGGGACAGAAGGGAAAAAGGAAAAACATTCGTATACACAAGATATTTAAGATAGTTACACGGCTAGTTTCTCTTGGTTCATTGAAAAGAAAGGTTTGTGACAATACTGTTTGCATGATATGGCATGCATATAACTGGTACTCTGGACAACTATTATGAAGGCAACAATATGTAATGTATTATTATATTTATTTATTTATTTATTTATTTATTTTGCAGAACCAGGGATTGAACTCAGACCCTTGTGCTTGCCAGGCAAGTGCTTATTCCACTGAGCTATCTCCATGGCCCCTGTATTAATTATTATAACTCCCTTACTAACTTGGTTTTGTTTGTTTTCTCGGGACCAGGGATGTAACTCTGGACCTTACATTTGCCAGGCGCGTGCTTATGCCACTGAGCTGTATCCCCAACCCACTAACTTGTTTTGAAAATCTGTTTTATTCTGTCTCTGTCTCTGTCTGTCTTTCTCTCTCTCTCTCTCTCTCACAAAAAAAAAAATCTCAGGACCTCATGCTTGCCAAGCAGGCTCTGTGCCACTGAGCTACATCCCTGGCCTTTTTTTTTCCTCTTAAAAAAATAAAAATAAAGAATTGATTGGTTGAAATGACACCTGCCCAAGCAATGCTTAGAGTAGTCAGTATGTAAACAAACGCAATGCCTGAGTGATGCTGGGATAAATTATTAAGGGGTTAATGACAAGAGGTGTCTGGTTTCCCAGTGGCTTACATCTAGGCTTTGAACACAAGTCTTTTTTTTTTTTTTTTTTTTTTTTTTTTGTGGAACAGGGGATTAAACTCAGGCCTTTGCGCTTGCCACGGAAGCGCTTATTCTGCGGAGCCATCTCTCCATTCTTGGTGCAGAATGTAGGATACCCCTGGCCATTTTCCTCTCTTTTACAGTACAACTCTAAATGTAAAGCAGTGTTATGATCAGTACTTCCCCTTGTATTCTGCTCTGCCTCTAAGAGATAGGCAGACCATGTTCAGGTACAGAGAAATATTACACAGCTCCTCCCTCTTCTTCCTCTTATACACCCTCGGCATCCAGTGAGGTTTCCCTGCTCCAGAGCAGCGCTGCTATCTGTAGAGTGGAGAGGAGGCAGGCAGGGCTGGACTAGCCCCCTATGGAAGGGCTCGCTGCTTCCTCTGGGCCCGCGAGGGTCCACCTCCAGAGTGTGCTCCTATTCCCCACTCCCTGCAGAACCAGGGATTGAACTCAGGCCCTTATGCTTGCCAGGGAAGCGCTTATTCCACTGAGCCATCTCCCCCGCCCCAGGAGCTTTTAATTAAAAGGAAAAAAATTCAAGAGAGAAGCATATTAGCTTCATTGGTAATGACCACACGCATCGTAACAGGTGAAATGCCAAATTCTGGCTTCTAACTTTGGACATAGCCAAGAGTGTGAGCTGCAAGCAATTAGAAATTCAAGGGGGCCGGGAGATAGCTCAGTGGAATAAGTGCTTCCCTGGCAAGTGCAAGGGCCTAAATTTGATCCCTGGTTCTGCCAAAAAAAAGAAATTCAAAAGGCTAGTCCCGCCTGAGAGATAACTCAGCCCTCCAAGCACAAGGTCCTGAGTTCAATCTCTGGTACAG
>PVKA01019251.1:0-42366 GCA_004027165.1 Ctenomys sociabilis
TCTTTTCATAGTTTTTTTTTCAGAAACTGGATTTGTCCAAGCAGAGCATAGGATTCTAAGCTACCTCCCTTAGGATCTGGAAGCACCCCCAATCCACCTTTCCTCTAAATGAGAGTCTTGTGAGTATAGGAAGAAGGAAAACAGTGGTATTTTCCCACTAAACCCTAAATATTAATGGATTAGACCTGGAAACATTGCTAGTACACAGATTTTTTAATTTAGTCTTTGTGAGACAGTAGAGGCAATCTGAAATTTACATTTCTAACAAGCTCCTGAATCCTCCTGGGGCTCCACATCCAGCGAAGTCCACACTGAGGACTATTATTCTAGAACCACGCACTAACTTTAATCTTAGTCTAGATGCTCTAAGACCTCAAACGACTAGAAAGTCTCACTTTTGAGAGCTTATAAACATTTTTTCAATGTAAGTAGTGTTTGTCTCTTCAGATTCTTCAAATGTTTCTGCCAGTATATTTCTACCCCTTGTTAATTAGCATTTTCAATCCTATAAAATTGTATCTCTCAAACTCTGTATGAGATCTTTTGTTTCTTTCTTACATGGCAGAGTCACTGTCACTCCTAATAAATTGTCTTATGCTTTTGCTTAGTAATTGCTATACAATTTGTCATTCATCCTCCTGATGATTATCTGTCTCAATGCTGTGGACTGACCCTAGGACCACCTATATGCTAAGCAAAGCCTCCAGCACAGGGTTCTTCTTCCCATCCTTCCTCCACTAGATGTGATAGCAGCATAGTGTCTGTCCCATCATGAGAAAAATGCTCCTAAAAGCCTTGCTGATGCTAAGATTAGGTACTTTTTTTAGCATTAACATTTACATGGTATCCTGTTCCTCTTGCACTTTCAGAAGCAAATATATTTTCTCTGTCCATGGTATTGGCCTGACACAAAGCCAGGCTGATTAGTGAAAATGCAGTGTGGTACAGTGATTAAAGGCCCTATTTATGATTAAGCCACAGGACCAAAACCTACACTTACCATTTACTGCATTCATTGTGTGCATGAATGAACATACAGTGATGTCAGACTTGCACCTGTACAATATGGGTGGCAATAACCCTTAATCTCATGCAATTATTTTTCTTAGGCATGAGGAACAAATGTATTATTTTGTTTGAATAGTTTCATGCAAAGCCTGACACATAGAAAGTATATAAATATTTGGAAGACCCACTATAAATTTTATTTGAGTTCATCCTAGAGCTAAACTATCTTATCCTTCAATTTTTCAAGAAAAACAATTTCATCCTCAATGTAGTTCAGAAATCTATTCATTCATCTCTGGCTGAAATCCTCCATTTCTACTTCCTACTCCTCAATCCAGTGAAGAATTGCTTCAGCTACTAAGCTCTCTCCTTTTTCAAGGTCATCATTAAGTTTCCTCCCTCAAATACAAAGCTTCTTTTCTGTTTTCCAGTTCTCATGCTTTTAATTGCTAAAAAAAATTTCCTTGAAAATGCTGTCCTGATTTAAATTCATCTTTTCTTTATGCATTGCAACTTTGTGCTTGAATAATATTTTCATTAAAATGTAGTTAATATTAAATAATCACAGACTTGAAAAGCACAAAAATATACAATGCACGTCCTTTAATCTTAAAATAAATTCAAATAACATAGGTGTATACAGAGTACTGAGATATTTGTATACCTAGGCAAGCTAATGATCTTTCATTCTGTCACTGAAACACAGAAGTGGACTCTTAGTGGCCTAAACCAGTTTTCATATTGTGTTTGTAGCACTGTAGCCCCAAAACATGCAAACTTCCAAGATTCAACAAAAAGTACATTTTTATTTGTGCTTATTCTATCAAAAATATTGTATAGCAATGTTTTAGGACAACATAATCCTTGGGAACTTTTCCCTCCCTGTCCCCCACAATCACCACAGTGAGATATATGTTCCCTTAAAATTTTATTTACTCTAGAAAATGCTTGGGTAAAGGATTTTCTGAATCTTATTATATTGTTTTTGGTGTTCTAAGGCCCTATACATACTAATGTCTAAGAAGTAACCTGGATGTTTTTCCCCTTTCCTTTGACCCAGATATATTATCATTTCACAATTTATTGAATTTCTAGAATATATTTCGTGTCAATTAATATCATTCTGCAATATTTTCCAAGTATAAAGAATATCCTATGGCATGAAAGTGGCAAAATGTAAGTACATTCAAAGTACTAGCGTATAACAGCTATTTCTCTCCAATGAAAATATTTAGGAGAAGACCATGGGAAATGGAACTTGAGACTATGAAGTAAATAGATGTAAGATGGGTTCTTGAAAGGAGAGGATGGCTACCATGTCTGGAACCAAAAAGTAAATGGTAAGTAATGATAAATAAGTTATAAAAATAGAAGGTTACCAAATAATTGGGCAAGAAATGAAGGAAGGGGTCATTACAGGTCCGTTTCAGAACACTGGCTTTGATGCTGAAGGAGACAGGTAACGGGATGTTGTGGGTACAGCATACACATAGCCTGACACATTCCTACAGTTGATGTGTGAAAAGACTTAGAGGTCATGGTGGTGCATGAGAAGAATATTTCCATTAGTATACAAGAGAAAAGAGGTGGTGGTGAATTGGAGAACAACAATGGCAATATGGGAAAGACTTCAAATTTTAAATACATTATATGGGTGGAACTGCCAGAGATTGTGCATTGAGCGACTATGAAATCTAACAAAAGAAAAAAGTCAGACATGACAAATCATCATAATCTCATTTGGAGTTCCCCTTCAATGAAGTCAGAAAGCCTACAATAGACAATGTGGCGACACAAATTGAGACTACTTAAGTTGTAGACACAGAGGCCAAGAAAATGGTCACTGAGGACTGCATCACTGAAAAGCATAACTAAATTCAAAGGGAAAAATGTTCAATAACCTGTTTTATTTAATTTTTCACCTTTCAGTTACATTTTTGTATTACAGTTACCTACATGTGCTGTTGGCTGATCGGCAACAAAAAGCTAAGTTTGGGGCAAGTTATTTCATTCCCTAGAGCTTCAGTTTGTTTACCTATGAAACAGAACAATAGTGACAATGTTCCTGAATTCCAAGAATGAAGTGAATAAACTTATAAATGGTGCCTGGCATAAAATATGACACATACATAATTTTCAACAAATATTAGCTCTTCCATTTTCATCTACAACCTGCAAATTCTCCTCTGATTAGAAACTTTGTCCCTATAGAGGTCATGGCACAGAAGACATTACTTTACAGTTAGTAGGTGTGCAGTACTTATTGGTTTAAATAAAATCAGTACCAGTCCACACATTTCAACTTCCCTTTTCATGATCCTAAAACATTCATATAGGTTATGCATGGATAGTTGTATATATAATTATTTGCACTAAATATTCATGTCATTTCTTTCTAGCCAAATTGTTATTTACCCTGATAAAATTTATTTCAGTCTAAACTGCTTAGACTGATAACATTTTTAAATTTGCATTTCTAGGATAAATTGGTATATATATATATATATATATATATATATATATATATATATATATATATAATTTCTCATTTACACAATTCACTTCCTTTCATAAAATTGACATTCATCATTCTCTCTTATTTAGGCCAAAGAAGAATGAATTGTATTTTGTTTCCTTCTAGGAAAGAGGGAAGCATGAAATCACTGTCTGGGAAGTCCATGATTTTGGAGCAGTTGCAGAGTATGAATAACTTTTACCTGGAAGAGTATATGTCTTTTTACAGCATCTCTTAGGAACAGTGTGATATGCAGTGTTTACATGAGCAGTATGTGGTTGCCAACAGGATTAGCCATGAACATAGGAATTCTGTTCCTTCCCCACAGCTCAGTGTCTCTCAACTATGAAAAAGAACCCTCTTCTGGTTCTTTATAAACTTTTAAAAAGTCTAGATAGTAACTTGTCTCTTGCTCTCTATTGTTTTAAAAGGTCAAAAATATGGATTTTTTTTTAAATATTGGAGGTAATCCAAATAATAGAGTTTGTGTTCCTCACACCAGGAGTTTAAATAATCAGGACACATAGCCTTCAGGCAGTATGGAAGTTGAAACTTTCACCACACAAAGTTCAAATTGAGCGCACTGACTACTGTGGAAATATCCTGTGTTAGCAGATTCTTCTTGTTTACCATTTCTGCAATTGCAGCGAACCACAAGGAGACATCTAATCAGCTAATTGACCAAATTCAGTCAGGATGCCATGGAAGTATTTGCAGACAAATTGTTATTTGTCTTCTTTTTCAAGATCTGCAGGGCAGGAAATTCCAAAACCTTCTTCAATTTATGGTAGAGCTACTCACCATCAAAAAATGCTTTTTCTTAACTCATTTTGTGGCTTGGAGATTTTTGTTGTTTTATTTTTGAACCACACATATCTTCATTTTGCACAAACTGTTTTAAACTCCATGCAAAATAATCATGATTAGAATTTGGGTATAAAACTGTGCTTTAAAAAATTATTTAGTGTCATTTTCTTAACAAATTTCTGGTTTTAAAAATATTTATTAAACATACCCAGTATAAACCTTGATAAGATTGAGGTTGATAGAAGAAATAAGAATTAGAGAGAAGACAAGGAAATTAAGATTTTAAAAGTTGTTCTTCTAAGAACTGAAGCTTCAATACATAAACACAGATATTATTTCTCTTCCTCCTCTCCCAACACATAGTCAACCTGCGCAACTCTTCACCTGCACATTGGTTTTCCCATTGACGCACTACCTCTGTGGGTCCTCTTTCATGTTGGAGTAGATCAGCTTCATAGAATTTCTTCTATGAATGGACTGTTGCCTCACAGTGTGTGGGCCACCTTTGACCACCCACTAGGTAAGACTAAAATTATTGATTATATGTCATATTTCTACCACTCCAAAGACATCAAAGATCTGTTTCCCAACTATGCATCTCATTTCTCTGAGTATCCACACTCTTCTCTTGAGTGCATCCCATATCTACTGCTAATAAATCCTTGCATCTCTTTTATTGGCACATGTTGAAAATTCTTTTTCCATGAGAGGAATCAGTGAACTTTCAAATTTATTTGAGTAGTGTGTTAAAGTTCTTTGTTTCAGCTATAGGAGACAGCAGACTCAATCCAGTGATGGGATCACTTTTCTGTATGTGCTTATTTTACTAACAAATTTCAATATAAAATGGCAGTGTCCATCTTTTTGAAATTGATGAAATTGAAATGTAGACACATATGTGTATATCTGCATAGATAAAGACACACAGATATTCAAATCTTCTGTGCAAAACATCTCAGTTTGCTGAAAGTTAAATTTAGGCTACTGCTTTTCAGTACCTAATATTGAGTCAGAATGCAATGTAATTGTATTACAAGCAGCTAAGTTAAATAAAATGTAATATACAGTCAATCAGAGAGGGACCAGTCTGTCAAGGAAGTCACTTAAATGTAGAGACGTCAGCATTGTGGCTGGAAGTTCATCTGAAGAAGTCAAGGAGTGGACAGTAAAGCACATTTGCCAGGCTTCAACACTTCCTTACAGAAGGAATAGAAATTTGATATTATACTGTAATTAACACCACCATGTCCATTAGGTCAGACATTCATGGGGGTGACCAGAATACCTGCTTACGTCCCTTCCCCAAAATGGTCCTGTTTTAAAAGTCATAGATAAGTCATGGTTATTGAAGCCATCCATATGCTTTTTATGTGTCCCTCATATGCTTTTATATGTGTCCACTATTAGCTATACTTGTAATTTTATTGGTAGGTTACAGTTTGACCCACTTTGAACCCACCTTATGATGTTGCCCTATAAAACATTTGTGGAGGAATGAACTCCAAGGCAACCTATTTTCAGGACCCTTGTTTTCTCTCAGGAGCTATTCCTATTTCCAAGTATACCTTTCCTATTTTTTTCTTTTTTAAAAAGAGAATAAAAATGTATTTAAAAAATTAGAAAGTATGATTTCACTAAACAAAATTAAAGAAATTCAACAAAGTTTGTTATGTTGCATATTGGTGTCTTCAAATTAAGTGTTCAAATTATTAGATATATGCAAGCAAAATTGGTCAAAAATTTAAAAAGGATAGTGAAAAATATTAACTGTTTCTTTCAACAGCCCAAAAGAAATCAGCAGTATAATTATCCAAGATTATATATATATAATTATACATATACACATATATATTTACCTTCTTTTAGCTTCCTTTGTCCTTTAGAATTCATGCTTCAGTTTTATGGGACAGGAACTAGGCACATCTGACATCTAGCAGGTTAGGAGTTATATTTCTCCTATATTAAATGTACATGAAATAAATTGATTCAAATTGGTAGAAAATATTCTACTGTCTGAAAAAAAATAGAGCATAAAGAATACAATTAGTGAAGCAAAACACTCCATATAAGGCTAACTATTAAGTGCAGACAAAACAGGCAGGCAGATGAACATAAGTACAAATGGACTTGATTAAATTAAATAATAAATTAGATATTATGATTCTTATGGCTGGTTTCTGTTTTGAGGCATAGTTATAAAATCATAAGTGATTACAAGTTAAGACATTTGCAATTTGGTATTAAGCTTGTTTTTTTAGTGTATTATTTTGGTCAACATTTAAGTCTGTCTCTGTGAACAAGTGTTGATGGAAATCTAAAATACTTCCTTTAAAATTATCACCTAGGGAATGGGAAGTTCATGAAAATGAACAGGGTGCCATTCATTAGCATGTCAAAGATGCTTCTTCAACAGGATGCCATTAAATCATTGTGGTGATAATTGAGACACTAAAAAGAGACAGATGTTGGGCCTGTAGTTCCTAAGATCTTATAACCCATTAGCAATTAAATTTCAATGAGCTAACATAACTTCACTTTCACCAAATAAACAACTGGGAATATTCTTTCTGAAGCCCTCTTTTTCTAGGCCAGTTCTGCCCAATTTTAGAGGCAAATTGGAATAGCATTAAAATGCATACATCAGGAGACAGAACATTCCGGTATGGGGATGTGCCCTACGCCCAGAATTGAATTTGGGTGGCAGCCAAACAAGCCAAGGCTACACCTGGCAGCCTATATTATGTCAGAGAGGCCTGATGGATACTGCAGTTTTGAAAAATGAATGTATACATGGAAGATCAGTTTTTTAAAGAAAAGTACTGCTACTAATTCTTCAAGGCAAGGAAGATAACCTCAGACTCTAAATCAGTGATTCATGGGTAAATATGAAAGTAACGTAATTCCAATCTGACTGTCTGTATTAGTCAAGATAGATGCTTCTATATTGTGGTTGAAGAAATGCTACAAATCTATCACTGCCTTAATATTGTCACTGGGTGGGGACCAAGTAGTTCCCACTAAAAAGGAGATGGGACACAACTTGGGAAAAGCTAACTAAACTTCTTCAAGATAAATCATTGACAAATATAGGCAGATTTATTAGCTAGAGTTATGAAGTAGGTGAACATTGAGGAAGGATTTCAGCTTGCATAGTTTAAGGGAACACACTTGTGCTGAAAAATATCTGACTGGCCCATTAACAAAAGAAACAGACCAAATTTTATGGATTGGCTGTGGTGGCTAGGGTCAGATTGAACGTGGTCCCCAGTTCTGTTTTCTCACATTAGTGCCACAAAAGTCCTTACACCTTAATTTGTTCTCTATGAGACAATTGTTTCTGCTTTTGGCGTTGTCAGCTTTGCAGAGTCTCTAGTGATATATTCAGTGAACAGCGTACTTAGTGTACTAAGTACACTAAAAATAGTGTACTTACACAATGGTAGTGGACTTGTGGGAGCTCAGTGGTACATCAATACCTATGTGAATGTCTTATCTAGTGGTCATCATTCTTGAAGAAGGGTAAAAATGTTATATAAATTTAGCAATAGCTAAACTTGTTTTACCAAGTTGTATTCAGACACCAAATGCTTATAAATGACAAAAATGCCTATAATGCAGAGCTTAGCAATGATTGACCTAAAGCTCCAAGGTAACATGGCAGATATAAAAAGGAGATCAAATTTTATTTTGTTTTTAGTTAACTATGGGGCATTGGTAGTTCCTAGTGAACAGTCACTGTTTTGCTTTGTTTTATTTTAACAACAAAAAAAGAATCTTGCATGTCTCTGCCTCAGATGAAAATACAAATCGTGTTTTTAATGAGTAAAAAATTAAAGGCCAAAGACTTTGTTGGACCTCTGTCTCTATGGTGGTTTGTGATTCATTCCACATAATGGAGAAGCATGTCTTTCTGGAAGATTACTGAAGTTCATTGCTCTCCAAGTACTTACTGAGGGATCCAGGAATATGTGATCTTATGATGTTACCATCTAAGCAAATTGCTTGATTTGTTGAGTACAGTAAGAGAGAGTAGAATGAGATTTTAAGAAAGTCCATAATGTTCGCAGAAATGAAAAGAAAGCATTTCCATGGATAGCTCTTAGCCTAAAAATGTACTACATGATTCAATCCAACTATGAATAAGCTAGGACACATAGCTGTGTGACTGTATATTTTGTCTGACATCTGATCCTGTATTAGAGGAAGATTAGTGCAAGCAGAGAGAATTTTACAAAAATTGAAATAATCAGAAACCGAGGCTGTAGCCCAAAGAAACACTTAGTGCTAAATCCATCACAGTTAAAAAGAAAGTGGGGGAGAGTGTGTGTGGAAGACTGAGGAGATAGTTCCGTAGGATAAGTGCCTGCCTGTCAAGTGCAAGGTCCTGAATTCAATCCTCAGTGCTGAAAATAAATAAATACATACATATATAAATACATAAATGTGAGAAATAAGGGACAGAACACAAGCTTAGTAATTTTCTTATTGTGTTTTAGGCAAGGGTCTACAATATGTTCATGATCTCACTAGTAGATCAGACTTGTAGTGATCCACCTGTTTACAACCTCCCAAGAGCTGGGATTATAGGAGAGCACACCATGCCCAGTCTCAATTGCAGCGTGCTCTTGGGGGCAAGAGTGAGGCTGGACCAGCAGGCCTGGAATCAAACAGCTGGGCCCTACACCTTCTTGCAGGATCTTTAATCCACTGAGCTATTTGGCCAGCCCTAAGCTTAGTAGTTTGGAATGTTAAAAGTTCTATAGAGTAGAAAGAACATGACTGTAAAATGGTGTAGACCTTATGCTATAAACTATATCCATATCTCATATACTAAAATAATGTGGCAGGCTACAAATCTTCTTTGATAAAGAATTGTCTAGCATGCTACTATGAGCTGAATTAGGTCACCCCCAAATCCCCACCCACCAATTAAAAAAAAAGAAAATATAACTCCTAAACCCCAATAAACTTTATTTTTTAATTAACTCTTTGAGAAAATAGACTGGTGCAACCATTATGGAAATCAGTGTGGAGACTCATTAAAAAACTAGGACTAGAAATCCCGTTGGACCCAGGTATCACCTTTCCGGTAATTTTCCCAAAAGAACAGAAAACATCATATCATAGCGATATATGAGCACCCATGTTTATGGCAGCACAATTTGTGATATCCAAATCTTGGAAGCAACCAATAAACTTTAAATATAACTTTGTACCTCTTGTTGGAGAGAGGCTGTTATAATTTACTGGTTGTGCCAATTTGAGAAATTGTTCTGGCAATGTTTATCTCTCTCTCTCTCTCTCTCTCTCTCTCTCTCTCTCTCTCTCTCTCTCTCTCTCCCTATCTATCTATCTATCTATCTATCTATCTATCTATCTATCTATCTATCTATCTATATACCTTATCTAGATTAAGAAAATAGAATTTTAAAATCAAAGTATCCCTTTTATTATAATTTCTTCTTAACAAACTTTTCAAAGTATGTTCCATTGAGGGAAAGGGGTCCCATACTGCAATAGGCCAAAAACCCTTTTAGAAAATAAAATATTTTAATTTGATCCATTACTATTTTTCCATTTTCCTGAGTATACTGAAAACTGAGGGAAAAGACAGATCATAATAACCTTATTTTGGTTCATAGTGCATTTCTGTAGGATTTTTCTTCCAGCTAGGTATGAGGGGCCTCTGTGCTCCACGTGGAAGACATTTTCTATCTTCTCTTTACTCTCAGAACTCCCAACAGGGTTCACATAAGCCCTTTTGTTAAGAAATGTCTAAGTAAATTGGCTCAGCTGTTCCACCTTCTGGGATGTGGAATATTCACCTAATGGCAGTTTGTCAGTGATATCAATTGCAAGTGAAAAAGGATGGACCTGCTTCTGTTCTTCAGCAGGGGTCTAGTCTTTACCTACCTGGATGTCATCTCCTGGTCTCCATCACAGACTCTTCTGCTTCAACTGCAAACTCAACTGGCTCCTGAATCAGAATTTCACAGGACAATACAGTGAGTTTCAGACCTTGAAGTGAATCCTTGACTCTCCAATGTGCAAACACCCTCAGCATTCTTTATTATTCTACTCTGTAGGTAGCCACTGTAAGTCAATCTTATAAATTCCTATACATTTGTATGTATTTTTAATGCATTTGGTACAGGGTCTTACTATGCAGCTTAGACTCACAGTGATCCTCATCATTTCAGGTTCACCAGTGCTGGCATTACAGGTGTGTATCATCACACTTGGCCTTAGTAACTGACTCAGCAAGCCTGGGGGCAGAGTTGGCATGGTATGCGGTACTGGGTATTGAACCTTGTTCTACTTAGTCCACTGAGCTATCTCACCAGCGCTTCATTTGTACATCCTGTTTTATATCTGTTTCTCTAGTAAAATACTGACAAATCCACAGCCTTTATAGAGAAAGATAAGATTAAACAAAGTCCGAGTCTGGGTTCTAATATAAAATTGCTGATTTCCTCAGGAGAAAAGAAAATATGGGAAGAATACACACATCTTAAAGGAAAAAAGAAAAGCCACCAAAAGAAACCAAAGTTCTTGCCCAATTTGTTCTCTGTGAAAGCCTGAGAGAATGTTTTCTCTCCACGTGACTCTCTTTATTCACATTCTACATCATTGATCACTTTCCTCTGTGGCTACATAATCTCTTTGATCAGAAAATTTGGGACACAACTGAGTAACAGGATATTACAGTACAGGTTCTCATATGTCCTGAGTCTTTACTGATCTTGAAAGATTAAAACCGAAATCTTGACTATCCTTGCAGCCCTTCTTTTTCTCTGATTTTTGGTCTGCAAACTTAGGTTTTTATCCCTCCAGAAGAGGAGCTTACTGATATTATTACCGTATAACATAGGCACTTGAGCTTAACATCACTATCTGTCTGAATATCACACACCTTAGACATAACATGGAACAGGTATTTTCCATCAAATATATATATGTTAAACTTTAAATGCCTTCAGAATGTGGGGAAGAAATAAAAAATAAAAATATTTAAAAATAGGAATAAAGCTGAACTCATGCACCTAGAATATTTAAATGGCAATGGAATACCCATCACTGACAAAACTAAAAAATAAGGGGATACAAATGAAGGACCATTTTGTATCTTTGTATACAAAACATGATAGATATACAGCTACTTTCTCTCAATTCAATGAGAGGAAAGATTTATACTAATAGTGCTTGGACATGATATCATGTCCGCATCTTGTACTATGAATACCCACTATGAAGACAATAATATACAATGCATTAATTATTGAAACTGTCCTGCTAATCCATTTTGAAACTGTCTCATTGCTGTTTGTTTCTCAATAAAATTAATTTCAAAAAAAGAAACCAAAATGGCTGATACCTTGATTTTAAACTTCTGGCCTCTAGAACTATGAAGGAGTATATTTCTGTTGTTTAAGACTCTGAGTTAGTGAGACCATTTTAAGGTAACTTTAGCAAAATATTTCATAGATCAAAATGTTACAACAGTTAAATCTTGCTTTTCTATGAACGTACCTTAATATGTAATTTGTAACAATATTTAATCAAAAATAATTGTTATTGCTGTATAGTTTTCCTTTGCACTTTAAAAAATGACACAGTTAGGTGATTTATAACTGAATTCCTAGTATTTCACACAAAGCCTGGACATATATAGCTTTCCAAAAATGTGTGCACACTTCAGGAAAGCAAAACTTGTATAACTATATCAATTCTGAATTTTCTGAGGTGGCATGAGATTCACACAAATTGCTTTGGCCTCTACAGCTACAAGAGGTGATCAAAGTGGTGGCTATGACTTTCCAGATATGTAATAGTCTAAAGAACTTCTGCTTTAAATATAGTGGGTTTTCTGTGATATAAAATATCGTCCAGGAATGGACAGATAGCTCAGCATACTAAAGCACCTGCTTAGACAGGTACAGGGACCTGGGTTCGATCTCTAGCATGCTGTGCCAGCCCTGAACCTGGGATTCGCTGACACAGCAAGTGAGATTGGCTGTGGTGGTACATGCTGATAATCTCAGCGCTTGGGAAGCTGAAAACAGGAGGAGCACTAGGAGTCTGATTTGTGTAGTGAGACTCTGTAGACCCTGTACTAAATACATTAAAAATAAAATAAAATAAAATACTGTCCAGGTGCCCAATATGACAATAATACCATGTATTGCTAAATTGTCATATTATTTTTTCCTATACATTTTTGGTGGGCTCTGAAGATTTTTTCAAATAGTCTGTGAAATTAATTATGGGATTGAATGTTACTAAGTTTAGGGTTGTTTGTCTCTTGGTCTCCAGGTTCTTTTTGTCTTGAACTGTGAATTGAAGAAAAATTAATAGAGTGGCAAAGTTTATTTTTCAAAAAACAGGGCAAAGGGCCAATGCAAAATTGGCTGTGCAGAGTGAACTTGGGCTGAATAAAAGAAAGAAAAAAACATTTCATGAGGAACCACTGTACTAAGAGCTTTGTGGTATCTGTGCCCTTTTATGTCATCTTCATTTCATGGAAATCTGTGAGAACTTCTATATCCTGGGTTCTGAGAGGTGATACTACATCAATTCTAGGATCCTGTTATACCTCTCTTCCCAGTCAATCTAAGCCATATCTTATGTTCCATGTGAGGAGGAAGAGGAAGTCATATCCCACATAACTTATTAACAAGGATTAGATGCTATTGATGATAAAAGTTAACACTGAAGTATAGTCCAGGCAGATAATTTAATACATCAGTAAGTGTGACTGTAGACACTGACCCAAACCTTATTAAAACAAATATTCCAAGTAGACTGCACAGTCTATGGCTGGAAAGCAGGATCAATCTAGGAAACAGTATAACTACTATCTATAATGGAGGTATCCAGGTTTGAAGATATAGCCAAGTCTTAGAACCACTGAACAGGATTTACTTTACTGTCTGGTGCCTTATAAAATACTGAGAATCCTTATTCTGAAATTTCACTGTGTTTTAAATTATAACAATGCATTTAAAAGCTTAGATGATGACTTTCAATGTGAAGGAAATCACTTCACTTAGGACACCTGAGGTGTAAAGAATGATTAACTGTACCCTTGATGCTATGCTTCTACTACCAACCACTTTGCTCAGATATGAGGGAATACAAAGGTAACTAAGATCCAATTCCCAGTCCCAAAAGCTTGCAACATTTTGCTATTTTGGAAATGATTCCTATTTCTTCATCCAAGTAAGCAAAATATCAGCAAATACACACCTGTGTTTATATAGTTGCATAAAAATAAATAGCACAGCCGGTCTGAAAAATAACAATTGCATCTCAAATAATCCCCCTGAAGCTGAAAATAATTTATTTGCATTTTCAGAAAAGGTAATTGAAGTTAAAATGCACACAAGCACTTAGTAAATGCCTATTGAGTGGGACCAAATAAATTCTCATTATGACCAATGGAAAATATCTTCAGGTCAGCTAGTAGAGGTAGGTTAGGATGCAGGCTATGGTTCAAAAAAAATAAAAAAAAATAAACAGAAATTTTTCTAGATTATCACAGTGCTCAAGTTCAGCCATGGCTTAGAAATCTGTGACTATTAGGGAGTTAACTAACTATGTAAATGTACAACTCCAAATATGACCCAGAGGACCTTCAAGATATTTCAAAATATGCCACTATATCATATTCAAACAGACTTTATCTGTCATTCCTCCACATTCTTTATTTCTGTTGTAAGAACTGATGTACATTTATCTGTGTGTGCTGGGGCACTTTAGCATTTTGAGGTAGTAACGCATCTTGATTTGCAGCAGTTACTTATTTCCATGGAGACAGCCCTATATAAGTCAATTTGGGAATATTCAGGTGAGGTCACTGAAGATATAACTGGAAAGAGGTAGTCACAAGCAGATGAGTTCTTCAGAATAATTTCAGTGCATGATGGAAAACACTAGTCATAACTGATGAGCCAAAGTTTCATAATGGTTTCCATTTTTCACATGCATTAAAGTTGAAAAAAGAGTGTCAATACATTAGCTCACACATTGCATCTTCAATTAAGTACCCTTCTTTTATTAGGAAAATGTTTGATACATATAAATATCAGAATAATATGGTAAAGATGTACAGTGAAGGGCCACTAACTAAATTAGTGATGTAAATCAACAAAACCTATCATTCTTATGAGACATTTTCTTGAAAATTTCATATTCTTTCATGTTGAAAAGCAATATAGATGCATCAAAATCTGCTTGAATTTCGTTGAAGTATAGGTTTCTGTTTCCCATTCAAAGAACAATGGTGTATAATAGACAGCAAAATAATTCAACAAAGCAGTGTTGTGCAAGGGTCCAACAGCCAAGCTGAATGACAAGTTCGATCAGTGTAATATCCCATTT
Source organism: Ctenomys sociabilis (assembly GCA_004027165.1). NCBI lineage: Eukaryota > Metazoa > Chordata > Mammalia > Rodentia > Ctenomyidae > Ctenomys > Ctenomys sociabilis. The sequence goes on from PVKA01019251.1 coordinate 14,711, forward strand.
GGAAGAGGTGCCCAAGTCAGCTATCAGTTATGATAGGAACAGATGGTCTGAAGTGAACACTTTACTGGAAGTGAAGATTACCTTTATCCAAGAGGTTCTACCCACATCTATTTTCTCTGTGAAGATATTTTAAGACAATGCCTCTGCAACTCTTGAAAGCCCCTAAAAGACTACTAGATACTTAATTACAACGAGACATGCCCCTAAGCCTGAACAAGAAAAACAAGACTTTAAACTAAGCCTGTCAGTGTACCCTGAAACAGGTAAGATAAAAATCTTTTTGAGAGTAACATATATCATATATCACCCCTTAGAAATGACTGTGTAAATTAAAGTAGTGCATAAAAATTGGATTCCGAGGTGGTTTGTAGATGTTAGAATAAATAATTAAAATGAACTGTTATTTTATTATTGTAAATTCCACACCTCTAAAAGAAGATAGACTATGTAGTACTTCTGAAACATATTTCATAATTCATTTCTTTTGTACAGATAACATTAATATTTGTGATTTGTAATATGCAGTAGTAAAAGTTTGAACATATTCAATTTATTATTACTTCAGGAGTCATACTTAAGCATCCAAATCCCATGATGGTCTAGTCTTCTAGCTATGGAGAAGTACACTTACTGACCTTTGTCCATATTTCCTACCAGATAATTAGTAGCCTGAGTTTCTGATTTTTACTACATATCTTATATGCATAATCATGAATTATGACAAGTTAGCAAATTTTTTCTTTTTTAATTGTATTTAGTACAGGGTCTACAGGGTTTATAGGGTCTCACTACACAGTTGAGATTTGGAGTGATCCTTCCTTCTTTTACCTCCCAAGCCCTGGGATTACAGGAGTGTGCCACCATGTCTAGTCTCATTGCCATCTCAGCAATCCTGGGTGTAGCGCCAGCGCAGCAGGCTAGGGATCAAACCCCTGACCCTTGTGTCTGCCTAAATAGGCACTTTAATCTGCTGAGATATTTGGCTGACCCTTGGAAATGTCTTCTTAAATGTCACCTAGTGATGAATATTTTAGATTTTATAGATTACAAATAGTCTCTGTTGTACTCTATCTATCTATCTATCTATCTATCTATCTATCTATCTATCTATCTATCTATCATCTATCTCTCCATCTATCATCTGGCTACCTAGTTAGTTAATCCATGCATTACTTAGTTTATTAGTTTATAATCCTTTAAGAGTATAAAATGTAGCTCATTGACCTCTCACAACCTAGCTGCAGGCTATATTTGACCTGGCTTCCATACTTTTGTGACTGCCTAATCAAAATCAGTTTCGAAATTTATTGGAGTATTAAATATCAAACCAAAAAAAAAAAAAAAAAAACACAATTCAACTGTCTTCAATGAATGTTCCCACTCTTGCTTATCTAATATCATGCGATAAGAATCTTCAGATATGTATAGAAGAATAACAGATTTTAAACTAAATTATTACTTATTGTGGTGGACAGCTTACAGTATTACCCTAAATATCATCTTCCTGGTATTCACAACTTCATAGTGGCCCATCCACATTGTACCTTCTTTCTTGAGTTACTAGCTTTAGGGCAAGGCAGCTCTCATACTCTGAGTGGCCCTCTAAAGATCTCAACATGGTGAGGAAAAGAAATTTTCTGCTAATAGCAGCAAAATCTGGAGACATTTTGCTAATAGCCATGTAAAGAATGTCGTCTTCTACATTCAGGTCGAGGGATATCTGTCAGCAGTACAGCATCGGCCTGGCAAGTACAAGGTTGTGAGTTTGATATCAAGTACCAAAATTAAGAAGAAGGAAAATAAATTGTTCAACCTAATTGGCATCTTCAGCTGCTTGCATCAAACTCATGAGATACTCAGGGACAGCACAAATAATTGGCTACACAGCAATATTTAAGGAATACATTTGTTACTATTAATCCTGACTTGTCAACTTCACTGGATTAAGGATTGCCTAACATTTTATAAAAGCACACTCTTATGTGTATCTGGTTTGGTCACTGTGATAGCAAATTGATTATGTCAATTTCAGTAAGAAATGCCCAACTAAGTTGGATCAGCATAGTTCTGGGTATGGCTTAATGGATTTACTGAAGACAAGACCAACCCTGAGTATAAGTGGAATGAAGACTGTCACCTAAGTGGAATAAAAGTGAGATGAAAAAGGAAGTATCACTTATGTTTCTTTGAAGGAGTTTCAGTCTTCAAATTCTATTTGGATGTCATCTCCTCACTTCTAGCACAGGCTTTGTAGGCTCCCAGTGTAGACTCTTCAACCTGGAAACACTGGATCATCAGCCTGCCATCAAAGACTCTTTGGCCTCCTAAAAGAGACTCATTCAGGACACTACAGTAGGCTTTAGGCCTTATCCTGTGCAGGCAGCCTTTTGCATTCTTCCACACCTGACACAGTTGACTGTCACTACAATTGAATCTTGTAAATCCTTGTATATTTGTGTTCCTTGCATTGTATCTGTTTCTCTGGTAAGCACTGACTGATACAGTCATAGCAGTGTGATTTAAATGCTGTGTATTATCCCTTATGCTCTTCTCTCAGGTATTATTCCCATGCTTTGCTTCTTGGCCACCATTAGTTGAGAAGCTTTGTTTCTGCAGATAGTTTTTCCACAAAATTTTTGATTTGGAGGCAGCTGATGATGAGCTGACAGCAGGAATCCATTAAACCTTCCATTTATTTAATTTTATTGAGGAAAATATAGCAATGAGACAGTTTCAAAACAGGTTCGTTAGTAGGCCAGTTACAGTAATTAATACATTGCATATTGTTGTCTTCATAGTAGTTATTCAGAGGACAAGATGGAGACATGATATCCTGTCGAAACACTATTAGTACAAAACTTTCCTCTCATTGAATTAAGACAAAGTAGCTGTATATCTATCCTATTTTGTATATACAGACACAAAATCGTCCTTCATTTGTATCCCCTTTTTTGTTTAGTTTTGGCAGAGATAGGCACTCCATTGCCATTTAAATATTGTAGGTGCATGAATTAGCAAAATAAACTAATCCAGTATAGTCCAGTAGTCCATAAAAGTTACATTTCTTGTTACGTAGGTCTTGCTTTATCTTGATCTTAACCATCCAGCAGAAAAGTATACAAATGAAGTATAAAAGTGAAACCATATTAATATGCTGAGCCGTAGAAGGCTGAAGTCAACAACTTCTGACATTGCCAGTTCTACAGATAACCCACTACTATTAAACATTCTATTCTTTAAGTTGCAGACATTGTGTATTTTATCTGAGCAAAGGCAAAGTGCAAATATATAGCAAATTGGGCCTGGAGGTGAGAAACATTGCTCTGTTTCCATTTCTTTTGCTTTGAGAATGTTGAAGATGTCAGACTGTCTGACTGTGTTCTGTAGAAATCATTAGTAGTAGTTTATTGAAAAAGTGTGGAAAGGTTGGAAGTGCAAGGGAGAGAAAAACCTAAATTTATGTAAAAAATATTTTAATGTGTGATTCTGGATGGATCTCAGAAGACCAGAAAGATGATAGGAGTGTGAATGGTTAAGGCCAGGCTCGGGCTATTTCAGTTGGGAACAAGGCATCAGTTGCCATTTGGATCAGAAACTATGTGTGTTACATTTTCGCAAAAGTCTATCTCTGTTTTGTTGGTAACTAGAGACTTTCCAGGGGACTAATTGTGGACTAAATAATTTTGCAAGAAAAATCGAGACACTCCAAGATTCAGGCTGCAGCCTGAGCACTACTGTCTCATTTTAGCAAGATTGCTGGTCAAAATGAAGGCAAAATGTAAATAAAAAAAAAAAAAAACGAAACACATTTTTGACCGGAAAAAATTATGTATAAAGTTGATGCCAAGTAAGATATGATTGCTAGAAGCATCAGCAACATAAAAAAGTAATACAGTTATTTTTACAGAAACAATAAGAAAGACACATTGAGGACATCTCTGAAATCAGCAAGGTTCTAGTCATTTCCATGTATGAAAATCAAAAGGGTCAACTTTTGAGAAAAGACTAATGTGGATGACTGTTACAGGAGGACCTTTCAGGGAGCTGATTTATTGAACTCTCTTTTACTGTTCTCAGCTATCCAGATATGTAGAAGTCAATGTAGTTACGGTTCAATCTGACTATTTCTTCCACAGAGAAGAAAGCTTGGTGTTGTCAATATATTGGTAATTTTATAAATATGCCAAATGCAAAATTTACATAGTTAGAACATCTTCAACCTATATTTCAAAGGGAGGCCTAAGAGGCCAGGCAAGAAGCCTCTAAGAAATTGATGCATGGAGTTGTAAGAATGAAGTTAGTAGTGCACTAGAGAACCTAGATTGTCTGACATGCCAAGAATGTGAATTGTCTCTGGAAGAAATTTGCAAGAGATCATTTGGGGTGCAATCATCAAAGCAAAAGGAGTGGGCCTGTGCATTCCTTGTGTAATTTTAACACTGCAAAAATGGATGTCAGATATGAAACTATAGGATGCAATGTTTGCCCTGGTGGACCTCCAGCTTGCATTGGATTAATTATTTTCATTCTCTCTTGTTTTCCCTTTTATAATGGAAATATTTATCTTGTGTCACTATACCTTGATGTTATGTAACTTTTAAAAATATTTTTACTAAGCTATATAGCTGTTTACCTTGAGCCTGAAAAGAAAAAAAAATGTTAGAACCATGGAGACCTTGATAAAGGGATTATTGGATTTCTGTTTGTGCTCAATATGTTCTTATTAAGTATGTAAATTTATGACCTTGCTATTGTTATTATTTCGAGCTTAAGTAGGTTTAAAGAGTTTGTTAAAGAGTAACAAGACATTGTGCACAGGGTAAATATTGATTATTAATCCTAATATGTTAACTTTTCTGGCTTAAGAAAAACCTAGAACATTAACAAGGAAAACTCCTCGGTGTGTCTATGTTATGGTCCATTGCCCATGCCTCTCTCACTGTTCTCTGTACTGCATCCCAGCAGTCATGAACTTAACAGTCTTGCTTCTTCATGTCCTTCTATGGTGTTTTGACTTTGGAAATAGCTAATTGTATACTAGAAATGTAAAAATATTGAACCTTTCTTCGTTAAATTATGGATGTTCCATACTATGCCCAGCAATGGAAAAGTATAATGTCCTTTAATGAACAATTTTGACATAGCCACTTGGATGTCAAGGCTGTTTTTTAAATAATTTCTTCATAATCATGTAAAGTAGGCACATTTTGACAGGACTTTGTTTAATATTCAAAACAATTACTAAATATTACAGGGATTAAATTACCCAACTCTTATTGTCAGATTCTATGTAAATGGCTAGGGATGGTTGAGTCAAAGGGTACTTTGGTATGCTTGAATGACATTAAGAAATTCTGGGTGCAAAATGAGTGTTATAAGTGAGCCATAGGTACATGTCAGCTAAAGAAGAGTAAACAATACAGTTAAAGTAAATTTATATACATGTTAATAGTTTGAAACTGGAGGGGCAATCTAGGTACAGCTTTTTCTACAATATTTTCACCTAGTGCTGAGTTGACTGATACAGATGGCTAGGCAAGTGACCTTTTCTCTCTAAAGTCCCATTGTCACTTTCTTTTACAGTTTCTCACTCAGTTGAAGAGATCAAGATTCTTTGATAGAGGGAAGGTTTTCCAGTAAAGAGCATGAGTAACTGTACTGCCCTTTTGGAAACTGCTACCAACTCTCAAGGTTCATTTGTAGGCAAACAAATGCAATGAAGTCTCTAAGATTCTAGATACATGCAAATGGAGTACTGCATTTGGCAGTCTACCTTGTAAGACCAATGAATAGGTAGGTATTTTGGTAGATAGGTAGCTATGTGGAATGGATTTAATAGGTGGATATATGGATGGATGGATGGACAGAAGTATGTATGTATTTATGTATGTATGTATGTATGTATGTATGTATGTGTGGATGGATGGATGGATAGATGGATGGGTGGGTGGATGGATGGGTGGAAAGATAAATATCTACATAGAGAGGAATAGATAGATTTTAAAATACTATTTATGTTTGGCAAGGCCCATCCTGATTCATCTTTCTAGTATCAAGTTTTTATTAAAATCCACGTTATACATATGTAAGTAAAGAAGAATTAAGACAAGTCAATTAAAATTAGCCAGATATTTTCCTTTATTACTGTAGCATGTTAATCCTTTCTAAATACTGATTTGTATTTTGGAAAAACAAAATGGTGTTTTAACTTGATGTTTTTCTTCTTTCTTGTAACACAAAAGGAAACATGTAGCATGAAAAAGGCAGAGGAGAGTACAGATAAACCTAAGATTACTAGATATAATGCATTATTACTATTCCCAGTTAGTGGCTGAGAAGAGATATTATTTTTGTTTTCAATTTTTCTTAAAGAGAAAAAGGAGTAAAATGAAACTTCCAATCAAGAAGGGAGTAACAATGATTAATATGTTGTGCATTGTTGTTTTTAAATTAACTACACAGAGTATAAGATATATGCATTTAATTGTTCAAACAACATTAACAGCATCAGCACAAATACTTACTTTCAGTGAACTAAGAGAAATTAGTAGTATAATGAAATTATATATACATTCCTTTTTCCTTTTCTCTTCTTTTTTTCTTCTTTCCCATCCTATTTTGTCTTTCCTTTTTTTTGGAGTGGAACCAGGAATTGAACTCAGGCTCCTATGCTTGCCAGGGAAGCACTTATTTCACTGAGCCATCTACCCAGCCCTCTAGTTTCTCTTTTCTTATGATTTTTTTTAATATTATACAATCTAGTGTACATTTTCTATTGTATGTACTATTTCCACTTTTCACAATAAGGACAAACCAAATATTTACACGTGTGCATCTGTTTTACTATACTCATTTTTTGATTAATTTTATTGAGAAAAAAATTTCAATGAGAAAGTTTCAAAACAGGTTGGCAGGAGAGTTACAACAATTAATATATTGCATATTGTTGTCTTTGTAGTAGTTATTCATAAAACAGGATGCAGACAAGATATCCTGTCCAAACACTATTAGTACAAATCTTTCTTCTCATTGAATTATGAGAAAGTAGCTATATATCCTAAATATTTTTTCTTTTTATTGGCAGAATCAGGGATTGAGCTCAGGCCCTTGTGCTTGCCAGGGAAGCACTTATTCCACTATGCCATCTCCCCAGTCCCTAAACTAACTATTTTTATAAGCAGATAGGAAATGTTCCTTCATTTATATCATTTTTCTTCTTTAGTTTTGTCAGAGATATATATTCCATTGTCATCCAAATATTGTAGGTGAAATAGTTCAGCAAAATATTCCAATATAGTCCAGTAGTCCAAAATAGTAATGGGTTATCCACAGGACTTACTATGGCTGAATTTGATGACTTGAGCCTTCTACAGCTCAAGATATTAACATGGCTTCACTTATCACACCTCATTTCTGTACTTTTCTCCTGGATGGTTAAGATAAAGATAAAGCAAGACCTATATAACAAAGATTGCAACTTTTGCATCTGACAAGTCAGTCAAGTCCCCTCTGGACTTATGTTGAAACCCTGTATCACACTTTGTAGATCTTTTGTCAGTGTCAGCCTTATGGATGAGTCATGGACATTGCTTGATCAATTTGCTCTCTGTGAAAACCTGAGAGCATGTTTTTTCTCCATGTGATTCTCTTTAGGCACTCACCATATCATCAATCACATTCCTCTGTGGCTCCATAATCTCCTTGATCAGAAAATTTGGGATACAACTGAGTTACTTGATGTTACAGTACAGGTTCTCCTATGTCCTGAGTCCTCACTTACCTTAAAAGGCTAGGGCCAAAATGTTGGCTGTCTTTGCAGCCCTTCTTTTTCTTTAATTTTTGTTCTTCAAATTTAAGTTGTTAACCCTCCAGAAGAGAAGCTTATTATTGCCCCACAACATTTGCAGTTGGGTTTAACCTCACTATCTGTCTGAATATCAAACATTTTAGGCATAAGATGGAGCATGTATTTTCCATCAAGTGTTGATTTGTTAAACCTTAAGTCTCTACCAAAAATGGAAAAAGAACTACAAAAATAAACAAAACTATTAAAAATATGATTAAACAGTTACCTATTTTTACACAGTAATTTAGAAATGTAACCATGCACAGCATTGTAGCAGGATAGTCCCGTGACAATTTTTTTCTTATATATTTTTCATTTATAACCCTTTTACTATAGTCATGAACATTGTTTCAAATTGCATCCATTTACATACAAAAGTCTCAAGTTTATCCCCCTTTAAGGAAGAGTAGTACTCCATTGTATATAAAGACCACATCTTTTATATCCTTTCCTTGGTTGATGGTCATTTGGATTGTTTCTAACATCTAGCTACTAAAACTTGTGCTGCTATAAACATGGGTGTATATCTGTCACTATGGTACAATGTTTTTAGTTCTTCTGGAAAGATGCCCAGAAGGAGAATGGCTTTTCTTGTGTATTTGGTACAGTGTCTACAGGATATACAGGATCTCACTACACAGATCAGACTCGTAGTGATTCTTTCTATTTTCAGCCTCACAAGTGCTGGGATTATAGGCATGTGCCACGCTTCCAGTCTCCATCTTAGTATCAGCATGTCCTGGCGACAGGGTTAGCATGGCAAGCCAGAGATCCAACCTTGGCCACTGCACTCTGCCTAAGCAGGTGCTTTAATTCGATGAGTTATTTGTGCAGCCACGAGAATGGCTTTTGACCTACAATCTTAGTTTTAGAGGAATCTCGCATTGATTTCTCCAGTCATTTCAACATTCTAAACTCAATCAACAGTGAAGAAGGGCTCCTTTTCCCCCCACAGTCCCTCCAGCATTTGTTCTTTGTTTATTCCTTGATAATATGATTCTTTCTGGAGTGAGATAGAATCTGCCCATTGTTTAATTTGCATCACTCAAAAGACCAGTCATTTTGAACATTTTTTAAATACTCATTTTCTGTTTGTATTCCATTTTTAGATTGGATCTTCAAATTTGGGGAGTCGGATATTTTCAATTCTAGATATGTTCTTGGTAGTAATTGTTTGTCTGAGGAAGAGCTGACAAACATTTTGTTCCCACATTGTGGGTTGTCTCTTCACTCTGCTGTTTTTCCTTGCTGTGCAAAAGCGTTTTTAGTAAGATGACATCCCAGTTGTTGATTCTTTGTCATAGATGCTTTGGATTTGTGTTTTATTCAGAGTCTTTTCCTAATAGTTTTAACTGTTATAGAGTTTTACCTATTCTATGTTCTAGCAGATTGAATGTTTCTGTTTTAATGTTGAAATCTTTGATGCATATCAAATTTAGTTTAGTACATGTTGAAAGATATGGATCCAGTTTTGATTTTCTGCATGTGCAAAGCCAGTTTTTCCAGCACTATTTATTAAAAACATTATCTTTCATCCAGTGAATGTGTTTGGAAACTTTCTTAAAGATACGGTAGCTGAGTATATCTGAAGTAGTTTCTTTATCTTTTTATTTGTTCAATTTATCTTTAGTTCTGTTTTTTTTTCCCAAACCATGCTATTTTTATCACAGTACTTCATAGCATAATTTCAACTCACAGATTGTTATGTCCCCTGCCTTGCCTTTGTTGCCTAGAGTTGGCTTGGTTATTCTAGATCTCTTCTAGTTCCAAATGAATTGCAGGATTGTTTGGTCTAATTCGGTAAGATGCAGTGTTTGAATTTTGATCACAATTTATTTAATCTGTACAAGAGTTTTCTAATTATACCCATTTTCACTATATTGGTTCGTCCTATCCAAGAGTGTAAGATATCTTTCCATTTTCTGACAGCCACTTCAATCTCCACTTTAAGAGTATTACAATTTTCAATGTAGAGGTCTTTTGCATCCTTCGTTAGATTTATTTCTAGATATTTCATTTTTGAATGCTATTGTAAAATGTGTAAATTTTCTAATATCTCTCTTAGTGAGTTTGTTATTGTACAGGAAGGCTATTGACTTTTGAGTGCTGATTTTATATCCAGCTATGCTACTGAATTTGGTTATTAAATTTAGCAGATTTAGTGTGGTTTTTGCAATCTTCTATGTAGAGTATCATGTTATCTATAAATAATTTTAATTTCTTCATTTATTATTATTATTTTTATTTCTTTCTCCTGTCTAATTACTGTGGCTAAAGTTTTCAAGATTATATTGAATAAGTGTAGAGATAGTGGACATCTATGTCTTGAGCCTCATTATACCCTTGGTTTGCCTTTGGTAAACTTTTATTGTGGGGTTGTATGTTGTCTGAGTGTCTTCTCATTTTCTTTTATTTTGTTTTCTCTCTTTTTTGCATTTAATTCCTGGGATAATGCTTCTGTGCTTATTTGCTTTATTGCTAATTTTTAGAAACCCTAGGAAATGACTATTTCTCTACAATATTTTGCAATTTAGGTGATTTTTGGATTTTGTGTCTGTTGCAAGATTCTATAGCTTCAATTTGTTGAGTTTGTCATATTACTGCTCGACTAACCCATCCCCTGGTTTTTGGACATGGGGCCAAATTATTCTCTATGAACCTCACTCAGGTTTATTCTTGGAATAATAGTGAATAGCTGTTTAGAGCAATTATGCCACTTTTGGCTAAATTAATACCATTAGCAATAACAAAATCATCAAGTGCAGCATACAAAATGACAAACTGAGGTAACAATTTATTTGCCACTTTTAGCAGTATGAATAAGTATTCAATAACAAACCAGAAAATCATATGCAGTATGTAAGTCCTCAGTATGTCAAATTTTTCCTTAACAGGTTAAAATGTAAGGAAATTAGGAAGAAAATAAAGCAGTAGAAGAAGACAAGTTTTGAAATAAGAGTGAAGGACAAAGGGATTCAGGTGAAACTTCAGTGCTGGTGCAGAAGAATAGAGGGAAAGAGAGAATAAAGATACATAACGAACAGAATGACAACCACCAAGAAGCTGTAAACTACTTTCACGCTCACAAAAACAAGATCAAATAGCGAAGGAGAGAAAAGAATCAAACAACAATACAAAAACAAAACCAACACCATCACAATAACAAACAAAAACAAGAGGAGAAAGTAAAGAGTTCACTTCCATGTTTGTCTCTGCTATCACTGGTAGACAATGTGTGGAGACCAGAACCATATTTAATTAGCTCAGCAAATGAGATTTTTGATGGGTAGTGGATAATCTCATTGCTCCTGCACTTCGGGCTGAGATCAGTCATTTTGCCTGCACCCATCAGCCCACCAAGCCACTATATGGAGAATTAAGATGCTCTGAGTTTTGAGCTCATTTCACCCCTGTCCAAAATGGCTCCCTGTCAATTGTTCTCTCATTTGGGATTACTGAGCCCCCACAATTACATCTAACCACTGTAGCCCTGCATTTTCTCCGCTCCTTTCCAATGCTATATCTCTCTATGAAGGCCTTTGGGCTCACCAGTAGTCACCATGTGTCTTCAGGTTTGAACTGCTTTTCATGTATAGTGAGAAGGAGCTGTCAGCCAACTTCTTCTTAGTGGAAATTGCTCATTTTACTCCTTTTGATGGCTTTAATTCATGCTTCAGACCCTTTCTGGGTGCAGGGGACACACCTCCCCTCTTCTCATCTTCCATGCTTTGCTGTTTCAACAACGGGATGTCAACTCTCAGAGAGACAGTTTCTGCTCCCCAGTACTCTGCCATCTTGGAGCTACTTTGTGTCATTCTTAATTTTTATCTGGCTCCTTTGGCATACGAGAGTGTTGTGGCTTTTGTGATTCTAGGTAGATTCTTTTTGAATGGGGCTCGAGAAAGTAAAGTGTTATCTCTTTAAGTGAAGATTATTGTGAAAACATTTTGATCTTTATTAATACATATTTACAGTATACCATGATTACATTCATTCATTGGTACATGTATATAACTTGTATCCAAGTTTATCCTATTCTTCAAACTCTTGGTTTCCTTCTAACTTGCAAAAGATATCTCCGTCTCTGTTTGCAATAGAAGATAGATATCTTTTATTGTGCTCTTTAACTTATTTATAGTTTGTGTTTCTCATTTAAGAGAAACTAAATGACAGGTAGGCTTTTGTGTCTGATTTAGTACACTTAACATTGTGAGTAGTTTGATCTTATTTTCTCAGTGACATCATTGGAATATGGGTTAATATTGGTTTTTTGCACATTTATTTTGAGGTTCATATGGAATAATAAATGTGAATGTGGTTTGGCACCTTGAAAGCTATGAAAATCTTCATGTTGTTTAAACAAATCTCCATAAATACATCTGAATTGATCTATTTAAATGGTTTGAGGAGTCTTTTTCCTAAAATTGAGTCAGGTTTCTTTAAATGCATAAATTAACAACAGTGTTTCCTTATAAAAAGCAGAAGTCTGATCTCCCTGTTAAAGAGCAAATAAAACATATGGAAATTCTATTATAATCTATCAATATCAGCTAACTATAAAAGGGGGAAATTTCAACATGTTTTGTTTTTATGATATTTTTAATACCTTAGAGGAAAAAGTACACACCACCACCTGTGGTTAAAATGCATGATGCCAGTTTTAAAATCTATTTCAGTATCTTCAAATATGTGATGTTAAAAATATCATCTGTCTCAATCATATATATGGTGAGATGCGTGAAATGTTGCATTTTTTTCCTTTCAATTTACATCTTTTGCTTCATATTCCTCTTTGTTTCAATTTCTTAAACTATAAAATCAGGGCATACTGCTTAGTAAAGGGTTTGCTATTTGTTATTTTCTGGCACACTAGTGACCAACTAAATCTTTCACAGTCCATCAGCCTAAAAGTGATCCAATTCAAGCCCTGCCACAGGGTGTCAGGATATTATTAATTTAAAAAATAGACAGATTGTTATATATGACCCAAGTGCTTTAGAATCATTGAGGGCCCCTGGCATTGAAAAGAAAATTTAATATTGCAGCAAACTTGTGTCAGAAACTCCATTCTTAGAAGAGACAAAGGACTCACGAACCTGTACAGTCTTCACTGTTTATACATAGATAATGCAGCTCATCATGATTGAAATACAGTTGAAAATTTTACACATTATCCAATTATACCTTCACTGTGCATATTTTATGTACTAGACATTGGGCTAAGTGCTGTGTGGGTACAGAGATTACCCTTCTTTAAGATTTTGAACTCTAGAAGAAATGTTACTTAATATCTTGTATTATAGAGATAATAGCAGAAATTTTATCAATCTATTTAATAGGATTTGCATTACGGATGCAGAAAGGTAACTGATTAGTTCTGGGGAGAGGATGAGGACATTCAATTTGATAGCTAGAGTAGAGAGAAATTCTATCAGAAAGCTAGTGGGGTTCATTGAAATCCAAAGGAGGGGGAAAATGCTATGGCAAAAGAGTGTTTAGGGTCCATGTTGAGCTGCCAGTTTCTTAAGTTTTCAGTTACCATTTAAGGAAGGTTGAACTAGAATTCAAAACAAAACAACAACCAAAAAAAACTTATTTGACATTCTGTTGTGAGTATCCCACTAGGAATTTTGGAGTTTATTGAGAAGTAAATAGGCAGTCTCAGACAGATTTTTAGAAGGAGATTTGAGATGTAACCTCTATTTATAAATAATTTTTTAAACTCATATAAAGTTTGAAGTAAAATCAAATAACACTATACATCAGCAGGATGGTTGCTGCAGGAGAATTTGTGCTGGAACCAAGTAATGATGATGAGCATAAAATGGACAAAAAGCCCTATGTTTGATGTGAAATATATTTCAAAGCAAGGACATAGAATATTTAAATGACAGGTAAAAGATGGTGGCAAACATGGTAAATGAAGAATCTACAAAATCTGAAGAATAGACCAAGGGTGCCCCGACAGCATAGTACACTGGTGATGAAATTGAAAAACAGGGATACAGTGGTGGTACTGTGGAAATTTCACCTACACAAGATTTTGTTTGCAGATTTTTTTAAAAAAGACATTAATGGCAAAGACTCTTGCTTATTGAAAATGAAGGGAGCAAGACTGATCCAAAATTAAGGGCTGGTGAAATAGCTCATTGGATTAAAGTACCTTCAAGCAGGCTCGGGGCCTGGAGTTCCATCCTTGGGTCTGCTGTGCTGGTTCTGGCTCCACTCCTGGGAAGTGCTGACACAGCAATAGAGACTGTGTGTGCTGGTGCATGCCTGTAAACCCAGCTCTTGTAAGGTTGTATATAATCAGATGACTAGGAGTGTAATCTAATCTAGTAGTGAGACCCTAAACACTCTGTGGACGCTTCCCTAAAATTCAAAATACAAAGAAAATTACTGTAAAAGTAATTAAGAGATGATGACTTTCAAGAAAAGATTAGTCTGACTTGGAGAAATAATAAAGCATCTAATTCCAGAATGTGTGCTATTATTTTATACTAAGAAAGGCAGCTTCTCAGGTAGATGGTTATAGGTTACAGAAAGACAAACCAGCATGCACACACACACACACACACACACACACACACACACACATGCAAACACACAAATACAAATGTAAATCTATATATTTATATAGAATACATATGTATCACTCAATAATCAGAATATGTTTTCTCTCATTTTTATGTTTCAAATATCCCTAGGAAAAGCTAGAGAGAGATTTAACAATAAGGAATAGTTTATGAAAAGAAAAATATTGTAAATATTTTAATGAGATGAGAATGATACAGGAATCAGATACTGAGGGATGTTTTAGTCGGTGAGCAATGACAGCTCATTATTGAAACACTGACATCAACCATAGAACTACTCTTCAATATTTATGCATGTCTGTATACTTTTACTTTTCAGATATTCACTATGCATCTACTATATCCAGTTGTGACCCTGGGGTCAGCCATTAAATAAATAAAGTAATTCTTGCTTTCAGGTACATTATTACTTTGTAAAAGATGACAGTTTAACAATTAAGTTTATTATCTGCTTCTAAAGATTGGATGAATGCAATAACAAAACAATAAAATCTATAGATAGCAAAGATTAAATATCCACTCTTTGGTATGCAGTGACTTGTACAGCTAACAGTTATCATTTTCCATATTCCTCATGAAGACTAATGAGATAGTGATTGCCCTTCTACAATTTTAGGCAAGAAGATAGAATGTGAATATAAGATATCATTTCAAAGTCACACAATATAATCATTGCAGCCAGAAATTGAAAAAGTCTCTGTCATCTCAAAGATCATAATCTTCTTGGACCAAATATATTAATACTTAGGAGATTAAGTATTAATCAGGTAAAAGAAAATTCAGGGCATCGTACATGAGACCATCTTTGCATAAAGGTAGACCATATATATTGGAATAAAACAAGAAATGTATGTGCAAAGAAGCCACCAGAGGTGTATCTATAAGGGCAAATAATTAAAAAGGAAGAGAAAAGTGTGTTGCAAAGAGTATAAGTTCCAAGAATTGGGATCTACCAGAAAGTGAAGCATGCCAAAGAGACTCAGTAGTCTGCATAGCACTGTCATGCAAAAGACATGTAAAGCCTCTAGTTTACAGAACAGAAATCCAACTTCAGGCAATGAACCTCCAAAATTCGTAGCTGGGATATATTATCACTGTGTGAGAAATTTCTTTCTCTGGCTTTTTACATCTGCTCAATTCTTTAATAGGCTCAAAGTTTTGAGAATTTTGTGAAAATATTAATAATCTACAGAGTAATATATGTGAAAGAAACTTAAAGCTGTGGAAAGATTATGCAGTGGGTGACTTGTTTTCAGGTTTCCAATAAAGACAGTGCAGTTCTAAAGCTCTGCTTCAGCACTGGTTCTGCAGATGTGTGAAAGCAACCATAAACGGCATCTTAAGTCAGGAGGCTACCTATGTTACAATGCCCAATGGGAGAAATATAGTTCAGTCATGAATTTCCTTGGGCCCTGTGTATTCTGTAAGACTTTTTATGATTTCCTTTTCTATTTGAAATCATGCCTTAATGTGCTGATGCTTGAGAAAAGCACTGCATGAGATGTTGTTAAAATTATCTTTTTTTCCTGCAAATGAGTTAGATTTAATCCTTATGTTATATATTAGATAGAAGAGAGTATCACATTTATTCATTTATCAAAAATCAGGCATCTCTCCATTTCAAAGTCTGTGGCTATCATTAGTGGCAGAATATAAGCATCTATGAGTTTGCATCTATGCTTTCTATAAGTTACACATTTCTCTACCATAATATAATATTTTGTTTCTCAAAATATAGCCTATAGACATAGTCTCATAAAGCTGAGACTAATTCATAAGGAGGTGAATGTGCATAAACATTTGGGTTACTTTACAGAAACTTTAATGCAAGTTTACTTGCATCATCCAGAAGACTGCCTTATTATACAATGTGTCACAATATTATAACTTTGAATTTCAGAGCCTAGATTTCTGTTTTTCTTTTAAAGGACATCAGTGCAGATATGAGTTTGTGTTTTTCATCAGGTTTATGCCAATTAATAACTCTCTTATTGTCTGATATGAATAAAAGGCACTGTTTTGAGATACAAACAATGAATATAGCCTCTGTGAAGGCCAGATGATAGTGTGGTGTGCTGTGCAAACAAAATGTGGAGGATGAAAGGAGTGGGGGAAATGAGTCATCATGGAGTTAAAAAGGTTTTATAATGAATTATGTGTAGTTATGTATTCTAGTTCTGTAATTCACTTTTATTGCACTAAAATGACATTATGTCAATTTGTATTTTTTAAATTTTCATATTCATGTGTTTACCTTGTAGTTTTCAGAAATAATTTCTATGAGGTTTATAGGTTTTTAAGTGTTTAAGGAACATGATAAAAATCCATCATCACATAATAATTTTTCTATTAAAAATGATCAATATACTGTCCAAGATTGAGGATGAATGTTATAAAAGTCATATGTCATTTATCCATCCTCCATCCACTCTGATGCTCTGATAAAAACAATTGAGAATGTCAGTCTCCTAAAGTCCTTCTTTCTGGATTATTCCTGGTCCTTAGTTTAACTGACTTTTCTGAGTTATTAAACACTATTATAAATTTTCTTCTTCTTGAAACACATTATTTTCTGCCAGCTAAAATGAAAGCACTTTTGTCTCTACTTTTAATTCTCTGGTCACTTGTTTTTGATCTCCATCAAGATTCATTGTTCCCCTGCCTGGCAAATGCATTTTGAAGCTTCCAAAAGTTACTTCCCTAGTTTCCATTTTTATTATTTCTTTTATACAGCTGGGTACAATCATCATGTATCAAGGCTTTAAATTACTATCTATATGATAATGATAAAATATCAATTAGGTAGCCTCTACTAGGCTCCACATGTGTTCTACTAAAACTTTGTTTTAAAGAATCACCAACTGGATGACCAACACTCTTCTCAATCTCAACAGATATAAAACTAAACTCATCTGCTACACACACAGACTTGGAAATTCTGCTCAACTCCAACCAAGTATTCTGCCTCTAGTGTCCCCTGCTGTATGAATAGCAGGTGGCCAGTATTAAAGCTTTCTCTATTTCCCTTATGTATCAGATACAGAAATCTAGATTTTTTTTCAAAAATTTGAACATGACTGAGTACAAGCAGGAAGAAAAGTTACTCTTCCTTGTTATTTTGCTCTTAAAATTCACTCTTGTGACTTATATTTATACCTGTAATTCAATAGTGGAAAACTCAAGTTGCTCATTTAATCATTTTCAAATCTACTGCAATATCACTTTGTCTTGTTTTGTTAATATTATTCACCATTGTTTTCTAGATCCTAGAAAACTACATGTCATACAACATCCTCTCAAGAGATATTGGATAAGTGAATGACTGAATGTTATCATAAGAAACATTCCATTTTGCTTTATGAATTATGGTGGGCCAGGAGAGAAGGAAGAGACAAAAATTTGTACTTGCTTGAAGTAATTTTAATTAGGTATTTTCAAACACAGGATATGTAAAATTTAGGCTTTTTATAACTGTGTTTTGGGGAATTTATTACTGATCCTCCATTTAACATTCAGCTTCTTTGACATAGCATCACCTTTTCTCTTTAAATACTTCTGTGTTTTCATTGTTTCTCAGGGCACTACTCTTCCATTAAGATCAACTAATTATCTTTCCACGGAGTCATAGTCTTCCTTCCCATAGCTCTCCATGTGACACCCAGGAAATAAAACTATCAAATTTGTCACCAACACTAGAACTATCAGCCAATCAATGTGCAGTTTTTCATC
This sequence comes from Ctenomys sociabilis, assembly GCA_004027165.1. Classification (NCBI taxonomy): domain Eukaryota; kingdom Metazoa; phylum Chordata; class Mammalia; order Rodentia; family Ctenomyidae; genus Ctenomys; species Ctenomys sociabilis. The sequence goes on from PVKA01019251.1 coordinate 32,882, forward strand.
TTTATTCTTTAAAAATATGTATGAATTTAAGTCCTAGCTTTTTCACTTCCAACTTTTTGAGTTGTGAAGCAAATATTCCCTGCATCCGGGGCACTTGAGGGACCCATGGGAGGAAAATCATATCAGCATCTTTCCAAGTAAATCTGAACACCTGGATTTTTAGTCTTACTTGAACTCTGCCTTTTCTGACAGAGCTGGTACACTATACTTTTGCAATTGCTATAAGTTGGTAATCATCTTTAAAATACTGCTTTAGTTTTTGCGACACCTAATGCTTTGTCCTTGATCAGTAGAGACAACTATGAAACACATTCATATCAAGACAATTCAATTATAGTTTCTTCTAATACTTTCTTTTGTTTTTCTTCTTGAACAGGTACTGAATTTATTATTCACCACATTTTAAGCAATTAATATTTTTAAAATAACATTTGAAAACTATTGTTCATTAGTACATATTTGTCATAACTGCAGATCACATCCATCAGAGGGAATTTTCATCAGGGCTCTATATGTTTTCATTCTATTTCTCCCATTTCCTGCTACTCCTTTTAACTGTTCTTCCCCTCACCATTAAAGCAAAATTTGTTTTCATTTTTTTCTTTTGTTTCACCTTTCTTCCCTTCATCTTTTATCTTTTATTCATTTCAATGAGAAAAAAGACAACATAGCAATGAAACAGTTTCAAAAGTGGTTCATGAGAGTTGCAAGAATAAATATCTTGCATATTATTTTCTTTATTATAATTACTCAGAGGAAAAGATGTAGACATCATGTCTTGTGTGAACAATATTAGTAAAAATCTTTCTTCCCACTGAACTTAGAGAAAGTACCTGTATATCTATCCTACACACAAAATGGTCCTTTATTTATATTCCTCATTTTTTTTTGTTTGTCAGTGATGAGTGTTCCACTGCAGCTAGAGAGGCTGAATTTGGGGCAGACCTTAAAGAACCTTTGCATATTTGAAGCCAGTCTAAAGACCATAGGTGCTTGAATTCAGCAAAATAACACAATATAGTCCAATATTCCATAATATTAGTGGGTTATCAGCTGAAATGGCAATGTCAGAAATTGCTGACTTGAGCATTTTACAGATCACTATATTAATATGGCATTACTTTTATACCACGTGGTTATACTTTCTGGTGGATGAGTAAGACTGAGTGAAAGCAAGACCTATGTAACTAACAATGTGCCTTTTGTATCTGATAACGGCAGTCAAATCCCCTCAGGATTTAATCTGAAACCATGTACAACACCCTGTAGATCTTTTGTCAGTGTCAGCTACATGGATGAGTCATGGCCATTTCTTGACCAATTTGTTCTCTGTGAAAGTCTGAGAGAATTTTTTCTCTCTAGGTCACTCTCCTTAGGCACACTATACACCATCAGTCACTTTCCTCTGTGGCCCCATAATCTCCTTGATCAGAAAATTTGTAACACTACTAAGTTATAGGATGTCACAGCATAGGTTTTCTTATGTCCTGAGTCCTCATTCACCTTCATGGAATAGAGTAAAACATTGGCTATCTTTGTAGCCTCTCTGTTTCTGTAGTTTTTGATCTGCAAACTGTAGTTGTCAAGCATCCAGGAAAGAAACATAATGATATGAATACCCTTTACCAGTGATAGTTGACCTTAACATCACTATTGGTTTGAATATCAAATGCCTTAGAAATAACATGGAATTGCTATTTGCCAACAACCAGAGATATTCTAAAACTTAAATCCCTATAGAAAGTGAAAAAAACAATTACACATTTTTACACAGAAATGTAGAAATCAAACAAAAATTGCATCAGGACAAACCTATGACATTTTTTTCTTGTCTCCTGTTTACTTTTATTAACATTTGTTTCACAAACATTTACATAAAAGAGAGTATAGTAATAATTGATAGGACATTACAAGCAGTACATATTTAGAAGGCCAAAATGATAGGTATTTTGAGTATGGCTTTAGTATTACACATTGCTAACATTTGTTTAGTTGCTTAGTTCACAGATATAAACATACAGAGTTAGTCAGAATTCAGCCAATTAACTGCTATTATCAAAAACCTGATGGAGATTATTAGGACCATTGTTTTAACCCGCTTGTTTATATAAATGTATTGTTTTGACCCTGCCGTATTTCCTAACTTTTTTCCTTTCATTTTCTTCATTGTTTAATCCTTAAATATTCACTTTCCTTTTAAGTGTTATGACTTTCAATTTTTATTTCATCTTTTGAGTTCTTACACAATGGAGACAGCATGATATTTACAAGAAACAAGAAAATTGGGAATTATTTAACCTACTATCATCCAGGTACAGGACAGCACACAAAAGGGCTATTTTTATATTCTTACAATGATGATCTCTACATAATTATTCCATTTAGCAATGTGGAATAGCTGGCCACTTCCTTTAGTAATACATTAGACCTATTACCTGTCCTTGTGAAATTGTCATTTTTAAGAACAAAGAGAAATTATTAATTTAAAGAAATTGAAAATTTGACACAGGAAATTTTATAATTTCTATTTTTCATCCAAATGGTAAAGAAACACTGAATTTACTTCCACAAAATAAGTTTCAGTAAGCATTGCTATATTTTGTACAGTCCAGTAACAGTGTCATTTAATTGAAAATATGTTTTAATAACCAAATAAAAATTTTCCTAATATAGTCAAAATAATGATTGCCATTTTTACAGTAAAAGTTAAGACCTTGCAACAGATTATCATATTTCCTTCAGGTGCTATTTATTTTTGTGGGTTTTTGGCACTGGGAACTGAACTTATGACCTTACCCTTGCTAGGCATGCACTATACCACTGAGATATCTTCATCCCTAAGGTTCAATTTAAACAACATATTGCATTAATTATATACAAACAAAACCATGCTATTATACTTATGTCCCCAAACCATGTCATTTTAGAAGTTTAATACACACACGCACGTGCGTGCACACACACACACACACACACACACACATTGTAGTATTTACAGAGATAGATCTTAGCGTTTATTGGCCACTATACTAGATGGGATCATAATAAATCATTTCTTTAATTACCACAAACCCAAATGATTTATTTTCCTGCTTTGCAAAAGAAAATTTTGAGTGTTATATAGGTTTAATGCCTTGCTCAAAGTTATACATCCCTCTCATGGAGGATTACCATTTAGCACACATATCCTAATTCTAAAGCTTGGAGGTTTTCCACTCTTCACAGTGTTGGTTCCAAAGCCCCGTTGTCACTCTGAAAAGAGAAGATGCTTTTGTCTGCTGTCATGCAAAGTCAGTTCAGGCAAATGGTTCTTGAATGCCCACACATTAGAGTAAGTGTTTGGAGCACAAACTTCAACACTGTCCTTCATGAGAGAGAAAGAAAAAAAACATACTAATCTAGTGGACTTTGCTGGTCAACTGCATTACCTTAAGTGTTACTGTCCTAGTCAGCCATGAAAATTCTATTCCTCAGAGTACAACATAGTCTGGTGACAATGGGAAAAGTTAGTCATCCTAAACTCACCAGTAGAGTGGAAAGATTTTGAAATATCATTCACACCTATAACTCCATGAGTTATACACAGATGTAGGGCTTCAACATTAACATTTACAAGGGGCAAGCGCAAGGGCCTGAGTTTAATCCCCAGTTCCACCAATAAATAAATAAATAAATAAATACATAAATAAAATACAACAAAACAAAAAAAACACATCCTCCACCATCCCCCCTGCGCCCGCCCAGACACAGAGACCGGACAGAGCCAGCACTGCTGACTCCGCCATCCTCCTCGATCCCGCCCACACCCGCCCATTCCCAGGGACCTCCCGAGACAGCGAGACCAACGCCAGCAACCTATTCGATCCTGCCCACGCCACCCAGTCAGAGACCGGCCTGAGACAGCAGCTAACTCCAGCGGCCTCCTGGATCCCGCCCCAAGCTCTCCCAGCGAGTGGGAATTTGCATGACTCACCAGGCTTTCCAGACCAGTGAGAGTGTGATAAACCAAACACACATGTGTAAATATCATATAGTCTCCATAGTATAACAAGCGAAAAGCAGAAATACAAAAGGAAATGTACAACAAGTAAAATCAATTGAGTCAGATAAGGCAAAGTGAATGGCATATGCTCCAGGATACTAATCAGCTTTTCTTCTGGATGGCTAACAACCTTAGTTCACAAATCAGAGTTGGAGAAATAGAAGAGCCCCAAGGCCAGCCAACATATTGGCTCTAGCCTTTCAAGGTCAGTGAAGACTCAGGACATAGGAGAACCTGTACTGCAACATCATGAAACTCAGTTGAGCTCAAATTTTCTGAACAAGGTGATTATGGAGCCACAGAGGAAGGAGAACGAAGTTATATAGTGTGCCTGGGGAGAGTCACATGGAGAGAAAACTTTCTCTCAGGCTCTCACAGAGAGCAAACTGGTCAAGCATTGGCTGTGACTCATCCACATGGATGACACAGACAAAGGATCCACAGAATAATGTACAGGACTACAAGATAAACCCTGAGGGAACTTCACTGACCACATAAGAAACATAAAGTACATGTGTTGGTATATAAGGCTTGCTCTATCTAGAAAAGTATAAAAATGGAGTATACATTGTGAGGCCATAATATTAAGCTGAGCTTTAAATGGCTATGGTCGACAACTTCTTTGAATAACTCACTATTGTTGTGGAATGCTGGACTGTGTTGGATTGTGCTGTCAAGTTCAAGCACTAAGTTAGTTGAATGACAATGGAGTGCCCCCCTTTGACAGGTGTAGACAAAGGAAGGGGTGTAGAAAGAAAAAAATCATGTGTGTGTATAGACAGTACAGTTGGGATAGATAACGCTGTGCTTCTACATGATCCTATGAGAGGCAAGATTTGCACTAATGGTGGTTAGACAGGATAGTATGTCACCTTCTACTACTATGGTCATCCACTAGGAAAATAATTATTGAATTTTTGATATAATTCAGATATAAAAAATAAGATAAGTAAACAGCTACACTCTTAATTTACTGATAAGAGATATCTGCTATAAAAATGTCTGTAAGTATAATATCATGTATGCACCTTGTATGATACCAAAACAGTATGAAAAGTTTGCAATGTATTACTTTATCGAATCTGTCATGTTAAGGTGTCTTAAAACCGTCTGATTCGTATTTGTACTTCAATAAAATAAAAAAATAAATAAGTAAAAATAAAAAAATAAAAAGTCAGAAGGAAAAATAAATCTACAAAAGGTTGTTAGAGCTATGAAACTTTATTCTAAAACGTTGCTTTTTTCTATATCAACATTTCTTGTCATTAGATATTGGTTAAAAATGGAAATAAAATAAGACCTACTAGGTTTGTGGTGTGAGGCCCATCAGTGTATATTACAGTAAGCCTACTGTGTAAAACTCACACATTCCCCCTTTGATATTGATCACTTTAAAGAAATGACATGAATACAGCAGTCTATTAACAGTGTCTGAAGTAAAGAATTCTACAGATATTGCTGTGGTCAATCTAGTCATGCTGCCATTTTCCTTTATCTTCTGCATGCTATGTGAATCTATTTTTGTCCTCTGCCTTAATTCTGAATAATGATAACATTATAAAATGATCATGACTTTGGAAAACATTGGCATATTTTATTGCATTTCAGATTTTTGTCCAACTGAATGTCACATAAGGCATAGATGAGTGAGTACACATCCCTCCTGGTTTTCCAGAGGTCTTGTCAGTAGGTCTCCCCAGGCACACTATATATATATATATATATATATATATATATATATATATATTCCTACTTAATCTATCAATGCTTGGTTTATTACAAAACCATTTCTTCTACTTTTAGGAAAATTTTTCTGGAAGTTTAGGAGATAGTTCAGCAGTCTAAGCAGTTACTTGAAAACTGCAAGGGCCCAGATTCAATCCTCGGTACTTCGTGCTGTGCTGGCCCTAGAACCCTGGATGCACAGTTCCCTTCCCGAAACCAGGTGTGGCGGCACACGCCTGTAATTCCATCTCTGGGGAGGCTGAGACAGGGGAATCACTGAGTCTGAAAATCATAGTGAGACTCTATATCAATGAATAATTTTTTGAAAACGAAAAGTTTCTCTCAGAGATATTTTTCTTCATTTTTTATGTTGTACAATTAGTTTTGTTTCCTGCCATTGAGGTACACATATTGTATCCAGAAAGAAAAAAAGAAATTGTCTCATTTTGTCTTACAACCACACTGTGCAAAATTACCCCCTATCATTAGTTTTGAGGAAATAGAGACTATGAAAGTTCAAATAGTGTGGCACAATCACATAGTGGAAGAACACTTGATTCAATTCTGTGTCTTTGAAGCTTTGTTCTTTCCATTAGAATGTGTGTTTAGCCACTTTCATTTTCCCTTTTAGAATATAAACTCTTAGTGTCCCATTTTATTTTCTAAATCCCTTAGAAAGCTTTATATAAACCATACATATCTGCATATTTAGTCAGTATTTCCTTTATGTATGTGTTTATATAATATGTGTACATGATATACTAAGGACACCTCAGCTCACAAAGTTATTTCTTTCCATAGTTCTGGTCACAAACTGAATTGGACGAGAGCCACATGAATTTTAATCCTTAGGTTTAATAATTACGTTACAGGAAAATTTCATTCAGTTCTCATCTAATTTGATTTGCAACTAGTATTTCAGAAATAATTAAGTTCATGAATTGATCTATCTATATTTGTATAAAGAGGTAGCGACACAAAGTCATAATGAGGATGTTATGGCTAAGGGATATCTAGAAAAAAACATTCAAATTCCAGACAAACGAAATGTGCAGTAATTATAATACAAAATTAAAATAAAAACATGGACAATATTTTCTTTGGGACAATACTGCATTAAGAAAGTATGAATATTAGACTCTTTCCCTAGACTATGGACATTCTCCTTTACCAAATCAAAATACATGTGCAAAGTTTAATTGCAAAGGAAACAAAATTATCTTTTCAATGTGAGTCTACCTTCCATTCAAACTCCACTAAGACAGGCCTGGGGAGATGGCTCAGTGGAATAAGCACTTCCCTGGCAAGCGCAAGTGCCTGAGTTCAATCCGCAGTTCTGCCAAATAAATACATAAACCCCAATAAGAGATTGGGTGCCCAAGCCAAGGCCAAGACTCTAATCCTGGGACTTTGAAATAACCCAGTTCATTAGAGAGAGTACAAAACCTAACAGTCCCAGTAAAAAACATATGGTTCTAACATCAATAATTCAGACATAAAGGACAGTAACTTAGAAGATTATAGGTGAGATGTGTACATCACCTTTTAAAACAGAAATTCTGGCATAGACTAATCCACATCATGTAATAACTATGGGAATTAAATTGGGAAGAGGATTTCTTCCACAACCTAATCCAAGACTCATCTGGAAAATTATTAAACATAAATCTTTCTTGCTATATGAGTAGATAGAACAGTATGAAATAAGCTCTGTCAAAAGATTTCCATTGGAATAAGGTTTTCTGTTAGACAGTAATTTTGCAAAAATAGTTTTTCTTCTTTTCATTTATTTTTCTACATTTTTTTCTTTTTAAAATGAAAGTAAAGTAGTAACAGAAACATTACAATTGAGACAAATTTTCACTAGAAAAACAATAGAAATTCAACAATTTTTTAGACTGTACACACCTTTATTTTATAGATGTATTCCAAAAATAAGTTGTATAGCATAGAATACCTTTTCTTATTTTAATACATGATTTCTCTGATTTACCCACATTCAAATTGATAAGGACATTGGCAGCATCTACACTGAATTCTAATCTTGCATAAAATTTATTTCCAAGTTCAATAAGCCATAAAGACAGGCAAAAGCATTATTTCTGATTCATGAAAACAATTATTTTCCTGAGGCACAAATCATAGAACTATTGAAATTACCAGCTGGACAAAACTATGGAGATAAACCAATCAATTGACAGATGAAGTCTTTTGCAGAATATTGTTGGAATTTGCTTCCTAATACACACTGACAATCTATTTCCTTTAAATGCTGAATTGAGACCACTGACATTAATAGTTATAAAGAAGATGCACTACTGTTCTACAGCTCTTCTTTCTTGTATTTAATTATTTGCAGTGTTTGGTGAGTTTTTTCTATTCTCATTCATGGAGCTGTAGTCATTTTGGTCCCTGTCTACAATATCTTTTAGTGGTCTGTGTAGGGTTGGCTTTGTCATAAAATTCTTTAGTTGTTCTTTCTCATAGAAGTATTTCACTTCTCCAACTTGAAGACATTTTTGCAGGGTATAGCATTCTTGGCTGGAATTTGTTTTTGTGCAAGACTTTTAGTACTTTGCTCCATGCTCTTTTTGACTTCATGGTTTGTGACAAGAAATCTGCCATTATTGTCACAGATTTTCCACTAAATATGATCTATTTTTTTTCCTCTACTTGCTTTTAGTATACTGTTCCTGTACTGAATTTCTGGGATCATGATTATTATATGTCTGGGTGTGTTTTTAATTGGGTTGAGGCAATCTGTAGTTCTATATGCTTTGGTTACCAGAAACTCAGATTGTTTCCCCCATCTGACAGATTTCTGCTGTTACTTCTGCCCATATTCTTTTTATACCATTTATATTGACTTCTTTCTCATTGTTGCCTATTAGTCTTGTCATTCATCTTTGCATCATCTTGAAGCTGTTGAATTATTTTTTCTTGAATCCTAGTTGTTTTTAAGAGATTTGTTTTTACCTTTTTACTAAATGCAATGCTGTCTTCAAAGTCTGAAAGTCTATTTTCATTTTCATTCAAACATTTTGACAGCTTTTATTGAGGTTTTAATTTCCTGTATCTTTGAATCTGCTCCATGCATTCTATTTTTTGGGGATTCCATCATTTTTTTTGTTTTCCTCTATTATTATATCAGTATCTTCTTTAGGAGGATGCCAGATCCTCACTCCAGCTACTGCCCAGGTTAGCCTGTGTGTGGAACTTCCTCCACTACACAGGCCTTGTGTGGATCCCTGCAGCAGAACTCCTTGCAGAGTGGCTAGAGGCAAGACCCACCCAGCTAATTGAGGATCAGAAAATCTTGTCACGGTGCACAGAAGTTTCTCTCCCAAGAGCTGCAGCATCCTTGTCTTGTACCTGATTTAAGAGTAAAAGATTTCAGTTTTTCCCCATTTAGGATTATATGAGCTTTTGGGTTGTCATAGATGGCTTTTATCAAGTTAAGATAGAGTCCATCTATTCCAATTTTCTGTAGGACCTTGAACATGAATGTTGGACTTTGTAAAAGGCTTTCTCTGCATCAATTGAGATGATCATGTGGTTTTTAGATTTCAGTCTATTAATATAGTGTATTACATTTATAGATTTTCGAATATTGAACCATCCTTGCATCCCTGGGATGAATCCTACCTGGTCATGGTGTATGATCTTCTTGATGATTTGCTGTATTCTATTTGCCAGGATTTTGTTGAGTATTTTTGCA
>PVKA01019252.1:0-42383 GCA_004027165.1 Ctenomys sociabilis
CTTCCTCCTTTCCTCCCATTTCCTTTCTTTCTCTCTTGTTTGTAGTAGCTCTTCATTCTCTAGATCTCAGGTAAAACACACACTCTGTTATTCATTTCTGCATTTCTGCATTGACACACATATATTATAAAAAAAAATCAAGTTAAAAAAACACTGTTAATTGTAAGGGTTTTTATGTTTGAAAATGTGTAATTTTCCATTGTTCATCCCCAGTACCTAATATCATGCCTAGCAAAGAATATAAGTTTTGTATTATTTTCCTAGTGCATAAATTAATTATGCATGGTTACTGCATGTGTTAGTGCCTGGAAGCATATCTACATAAGCCATCATATCCCCATTATACGTAAGATAGCCATCTCTTTTCTGTTTAATGCTTTAATTGGTTTTGTCTCCTTTTTACAATTGTTTGCAGTTTTTCTCTTCTGAATTTCTTATATATTTCTTTCTGCTTCCTATTTTACATGAATATATCTGGTAATATAAATAACTGATGGCAAGACAACACTTTATATTACAACAAATAATGGGAAATTCTTATTACTTTATAAGTGAAATTCTACATCACTTGTAATTTTTGTTTTAATTATAATTTGTATTCTCTTTAAAAAATAAAAACAAATTGTCTAGTAAAGAAATAATCACTGTTATAAATACTTCTATCATATTTTTCTCAGTGCATTCAAATGGTTTTAGTTCAACTGGACATTTTCAATGTTTACAAATTGCAAATTTGATTGAATATATATGTTAAAAATAGCAAAGTCTCTGTAGCAGAAATTAACTACTTTTAAAAATTGCCACTGATTTATAAAGGAATATTCTATCCTTAATTAAAGATATACTCAAAAAGAGAAAATTTGTAGAATATCAAAACACCTAATACATATTTAGATTTTGGCTTATTATTTAATATCTAGAAAAGTTAAATGATCTCTTTAATTTTCAAATAAAAGCACTACATATATTTGGAAACTATTTTTCACAATTTGCTCTCATTTTTTAATTATATGATTCATAAATGGAATTTAAAGCATTCTTTTGTATTTGAAATTTTGTCTGTGCTTTCAAATGCTCTGGAAAACTAATCTGGCAAGCATCCACATAACAGTTATACAAAAATGCAAACTGTCCTTGCAGTGACCATGTTAATGTTTAGAACTAAGTATTTTTTTTCCTTAAACATTATCTTCTGTGTTTACATTTGCCTGAGTTGTAGAATTTCTTGTGTTGCCTTCCTTTTTTCTCACTAAAATTTCAATCTGCAATATAATTCTGGTGTATGGTTTTCTGCTTCTCTTTTAAAAAATATTTATTTATTTATTTATTTATTTATTTATTTATTTATTTATTTATTTGGTACAGGGTTTTGCTACACAGCCCAGACTCGCGGCGATTCTCCTGTCTCATTGAGGCCTCCCCAGTGCTGAGGTTACAGCTATGCACCACCATATCCACTCTCAGTGGCCAGCAGAGCACACCCATGTTCTGGAGCTGACATGGCATGAGGTACAGGGGATTGAACCCAGGTCTTTGCACTTGCCAGGCAGTTACTCAACCTTCAGTTTTCCTCCAGCCCCAATTTTCTGCTTAAGAGGTAATTTGGTAAATTAAATATAGCATTTGCAAAACAGATTAAGAAAGCTTCCTTCTTCAAAGCTAACACACAATTATTTATGTCTGGGCTTATCACATCAATACTTTAGTCAAATTTTTACTTTGAGCTATTTCAATTTTACAACTTTCTAAGAGAGTATTAGCATGCAAGATGATTTCTGATCGTATTTTCTCAGGATCATAACAGTTTTTGTGGACATTACAACTTTTTTCTATTTCTATAAGAAGAGAAATTAGCATTTACTAAATCATATTATCGGGTCTGCAAAATACTTCAGCAGATTAAAGTACCTGAAGGGGGGTTTGAGCCCAGGGTATGCTGTGCCAGCCCCACGCCCGGGGCTTGCTAAGAGGACAATCGAGACTGGGAGTGGTGGCACACACCTGTAATCCCAGCTCTTTGGAGGCTGTAAACAGGAAGATCAGTAGGAGTCCAATCTAGGAGTGAGACCCTGTAGACCCATCCCTAAGAATAGAAAAAGAAAATACAGAAAAATATATTATGCTCCAAGCACTGTACTAAACAACATATACATACCCAAATTTTTTAAAGTGCTACGTAATTGTTTAAATTTTCTTTATTTGTATTACAGAAGAGGATGCTTCTAAATAATGTGTTAGTTTTGATAGTCCTGCAAACTCAGGCAAGACTGGAGGTCCTTCTTATCCCATTGTGATACCACATTCATTATTTTAAAAGTGAATTAAAAATTCATTTTACAGTTAATGCTTTCTTTCAGACAATAATGTGTATTGGTCAGTATCTGGAGAAAAATTATATCATTATTTCATCTAAAGAGTTATTTTTTAGTCCCACTTACTTTGAAGCTGGGGCAGATGTATTACAAGCTTGGGGTTAGCCTGGGACACTTGAAAGTCCCCATTCTAAAATAAAATTGTAAGCAGCACTGCGGATGTAATTCAATGTTGAAACATTTGCCTAGCTTGCAAGAGTCTGTGGGTTCAACCCAGAATACCCCCCCCACACACACACATGCACACACACATTTATTTCCATGAGAAAAGAATTATGTATGTGGTTAGTATATGCTTAGAATAATCTTACACGTTGAACCCACCAAAATTTGGGGATTAGCACTCAAGTCAGGTAAATTCTTTCTTTAGCTAGTTACATTATGATATAGTTTTGCTATTAATCTCAACACCACAAAATTACCTGTTTTATTATGGCTTATCTCCAAAAAATATGTACTTGGACTTACACAGAACAGCATGATGTGTCAACATAATAGTTTAAGTAATTCATTTAGCACATGCTATCTACAGCTTAAATGTATAACAGAAGGCCATGTGTTGAAGGCTTACCACCCAGGATGCTGGTATTGGAAATTAGTGGAACTTTAGCATGTGGGGTGTAGACACAAGTCCTTCAGTCAATAGGAAGGGTCCCTCAGATAGCCTTATTAGATCTTAGTCCTGTTTTGCCTCCAAGCTGATGAGTGCTTTTTCTGTGGTACATATTCCACCATGACATACTCCTTCACTGCAGCAAGAACTGTGAGTTACTGCATCTGGGGCTGGAAGCTCCAATACTGTAAGCTAAATAGACAACATAGGCTATATCTGAGTCATCATAATGGTAGAAATCTGATGATATAAGTACTTTTCTTCATTATTTGGTTATTAGTATTAAATTATCTTAGAATTCAAGACTTTTATTAGTCACTGAACAAAAGGTAGAGAGCTCTTCCTGTTCCTCATCTTAGTTTTGGGAGGTTATAATTGTAATTCCAAGGATAAATTATTGGAATCACATCAAGTTAATTTCAATCTACCACTTTCAGTGTAATCCACAGTGAGAATGAAGACACTAAAGCATATTTGTAATTATGGGGAGCCAAAGGGTCCTAAGTCCAGCCATGAAGATGGCTATCTGGAACAAATACCTTAACCCAGGGTTGAACCCGAGTTTTGTTCAGTCATGAGGAAGGAATGGTTTGAGGATTAATGACTTTAAATGGCAGGAAGTAGATGAGAACTATGAGCTGGTCTAGATAGGGGGCCTATATTTACCTCTGCAATATGCAGAGAGAAGGATATGCAGAGAGTAATCTGCATTACACAGTTGAGATAGTATCTAATATTTTGGGGTCTGGTGCTTCAGTTCTGATGTGTAATCTTTCAAGCCCCAGGAAGTCATAGCCTCTATCTCAAGGCTCATTCCCAGTCCATAGCATGGAGCACACTGGCTCTTCATCCTGTCTTTAACTGGCTGATGTTAAAAGAGCAGCAGGTGGGGGTTACCAAGGAAACACACTTGCAATCTTCAAAGGCTAGTGCAGGTACCTTGTCTGGACCATTATGCATTGTTTAAAGCCAATTGAAGGGATAGAGAAAAGTTCTAGCTAGCTCTGTACGTATCAGTACAAGGAAATAGGGTAGGGCTTGGTGGATATGAAGGTCGTTGCTCTTCTTTTAAGGAAAGCTGCTCAGGTGGTCCTCCACACATCAGCATGACTTTTTTTGGTCAAACAAAAGCTTCCTAGAATTGTACTGAATTATATATAGTATGTTATATCCATGCCAGAAAATATCATAAAATAAAATTATATATATTATGACATAAATGCCTTCACAAAGGCATTCAAAAATTTTATGATGCTTCCTTTTCCTGTACCAATTAAAGGCAGATACAACACTATAAATTTCTCTCAATTACCCTGGTATTTTATTAGAACATTTTCAACAGTGAAATTTCATGTTGAAAGTTTGCAAATTTGACATGATTTGATGAAAATGGTGCTTCCATTTTCATAGTCTTATTCCTCCCAGTACTAGGGCTTGAACTTAGGACCTTGTGCTTACCAGGCAGGCACTTATGTTGCTGAGCTATGTCACTGGCCCCAGGGCTGAAAGTATAATCATATTTTTATCATTTAAAATAAAAAACATGAATCATAATAGTAAAACACTGTAAAATATTTGAGTACTTACACTATATTTGAGTATTAATACTGTCAAAATTACTAAAAAAATCTGAGAAGCTACCACAGCCAAAAGAATCTTAAAATACATGAAGAATACATGCAGTATGAAGACCTAGAATAAGAAGAGGACATTAAGAGATAGTGATTAAGAAATTCTTTCAAAAGTGTAGGCTTTAATTAATAATCATGAATAAAGTAATGGATTTTCACAAATGCATAATTATTATTAAGATATAATTAGTAGAGGAAACCAGTGAGGCTTATATGGGAAGATTCTCTTTATTTCTGTTAAACTAATATTGTTCTATAAGATGTTTTTAGATAAGGAAATAAATAATATAGTATCTGCTGAGATCAACAGAGGAGAGAGCAAGAATGAGAGAGAGAGAAATATCCATTGATTAATAAACACTACATAAATAAGTGCCAAGCATTGGACAAGCAAGAAAGATACAAATATGAAGGGCTTGATTTATTTAACTCACCTGACTAGATAACAGAGAAACCCTTCTCTCTCTATGCCGTGGGCTTGGATGTAGTTTCTATAAAATGTATGGTTCAGTGTGACAGGACCAGATTATGTTTTTTTGAATAACAGAGAAACATTTTTCTATATTGTACATGTTTTAATACATTATCTTACATGAATGGTCTCTTCAAAAGTAAGACATAAGTATAATTTTGTTATTTTTAAAAAATTTGTTAATTACATAAATGGGATACTTAGAATTATATTCTCCTTTGGTTCACAGAACACTGTTCCATCAACAATTGTCTTTACAGATAAAATTGTTCAGTAAAGTTTTGCTAGTTTGAGAACTCCATATCGGGTGATATGTAAGAAGGCAACCATCTCCCAAGAATTTTGAAATGAATTAAGTTTATAAACTCAAGTGCCGCTGTATCAAACTAGATGCCCAAAATAGCAGTTAGTAATTGATTGAGCAATGTTTTCTCTTTTTCTCACTAGAATTTATGGCTCTAATATGGCCAAAATGGCCAAGCCTGGACCTAGCTTGTCTCACTCCAAAGCTCATACACTTTACATGTTAATGTTCTTTTAATCAAAAGTGGTACTAAACACAAGAACTTATTTTTTAATGACTATTTATTTAATGACTATTTTACTTATTTATTTTTAAATATTTAGGACAGGATCTACAGGGTCTCACTATGTAGTTTGGACTCCCAGTCTCCCAAGCACTGGGATTACAGGCACGAGCCACTACACACCTGTATATACATTCAGTAAAAGAAAAACTTGTGTAGATATTTTAATGTTACATTTTTTGAGGCATCATGAGTTAATACAATTTACTATTGCCCTATATAATTGCAAAAGGTGCTCAGATTGATGGCCATTAGCATCCAGATATTTGTTACTACAGCAAACCACCGCTGTGGTCACTGAGGTTGGTGCAAGTGCGTTTTCAATTTCTTCTCTAAGGGCCGCAGTGTAGTTGGTTTTCTGTGATAAAAGACATCATCTAGGGGCTGCCACTCAAAGCTAGCACCATATACTGTAAAAATATAATATTTTTCTTTTCCTGGAAGATACATTTTTGACCTATTTTACAGAGTAAAATAAAACATAAGAAATAGTAAACCTTAATATTGCTATCTAATGAGCCACACTTATCTAGAATTAGATAAAAATACATATTGGGGCCTACCAATTAGCTTAGTTGTTTAAGTACCTGCTTATGCAACTGCAGTCAAGAGCAGGATTACACGGTTCGATCCCCACCTCCACCTGCTTACCAGACCTGCCCTTAAGGCAGCCTGAGCCAGCAAAAAAACCCCACATAACTAACATTTGAATTAACATATTAATGTTATTGTGTTTATCGTTCTCTCCTAAAGTGAAGTCCAAGGTATAATGCAGTATATTAGAAAGTCAGCATTTCTATATTTTAATTGGATTTCAGTTTAATTTGAAGTTATATAATAGCTTATTTTATTCTATTTTTTAAACAATACCAAATAGCAAAAGAAAAAAAACATTAGAAATGACACGAAATTTCACTAGCTTAATATCTGCTTCATTAAATAGTTTTCAGCAAATAGCTAATCCTAAAAAGATTTATAAAACTCATACTCTATCCCTAGAAGTAACCAATTTCTCCAAATTTTCTGTGGCTATTGAATAAGTTCTGTCAAGGTTCTCCTCAGACCTTCTAAAACTGTTTTCCAGTTTGGTAGAGCCTTTTATTGATGTTGACTGATTTGTGATCTGAAAGTAAAATTTTAAAGTTCATGTAAGGGCAAATGGAATGACAAATTAATATTTGATTCTAGGAAAACAGATCAGAACTATATTTGGATGGGAAATGTTTAGTTCCAAAATAACACTTCTCAGAATTTTAAGTGTAACTAGTTTCTTAGTTCTTCCTTCTTCAAAATAAAAGTCATTTTTTAACACTGTTAAAATAGAACAAATAAGGCGAAAATTCTCTAAATGTTTACCCATAAGATATATGTTCTTACAATTTTCCTTACTTTTATAATTAAGTTGATTGATCATAGAGAATTATTAACAGGGATCTTTATCTTTTCTAACCAATATATTCAGATTGAAAAGGATTAATCTTAGTACAAAATTCTACACCTCCAGGCCAAACTAGTTGTTTTGGTTGCATCTTTAAAAATATATTTTTAAATCTCTTACTGAATATCCTTTCTAATTATTTTCAACAAGTAAAACTATCATTCAGAATTTGTAAAAATGTATAGCAAAGAACCCTAAATCTGAGTAACAAATTAATCATAAATTGCCTAAGCATATACCACACCACTGAATAAATTTCATTGATTTATTCCTAATACATTACTGTTTTATTATGTTATAATGGTCCAAACAGTATAGCTTGAGCATTCCTAATCTGATATTTTGAAATATGAATTCACAATACCTATTTCAAATTTTCCCATTTGTATATATTAAAGTTTTTGATTGCTAGCATCATGCCACACATAGAAAATTCCACACCTCCTTTCTTGTGATTTTTCATAGTAAAACTATAGGTGTACCTAGATGTTTTATAAATTAAACTTCAGTCAATGTATATAAGGTATTATTTAGGGAAGATAAATAAACTGGGTTCAGTCCCTGACATAATATATTATTCATATGCAAATATACCAAATTTGGAGGGAAAAGTCCAAGATATTGGTGGTACCCAGAAGTTTGGGTAAAGGACACCAGTCTTGTTTATATCTTTTGTTTATGAAATTATTAATTTCAGGTAGTACTCCACATATGTATATATACATATAAGACACAAAGTACTGTGGCCACTCCCAGAGGTCTGTCTACTGCAATTCTCTGAGTTCTCTGGCTCTAATTGTGTTCTTTCTTGACATTAATCACTGGTCCAACATCAGAAAAATACACAAAATTTTAGGTGTTCTCTGCCTGAGTCCTTGTATCTCTTCTCTGTGTGTGTGTGTGCGTGTGCATGCAGTTTCATTATATATCCTCCTGTTTTCTGCCTCCTTAGTGGTGGGATTACAGTCATGTGCCACCATGCCCAGACTCCATTGCCTGCTCAGTGCACCCATGTGGTGCCAGAGATAGAACCCTGGCCCCAGTGCTTACCGAAGCATGTGCGTAGTCCACTGAGCTATCCCTCTAGCCCTTTGTAACTCTGCCTTTGAAGGGTATTGAAAACTGCTGCTCAAAAACAGCCAAATGAAAGAATGGTTTCTCATTGCTATTCTTTATACACTGGGTGAGGCTATAATATGGAAAAGGCCTTGCTTAAATATAGTGAGTGGTTCCATTTGTTTATTTGCTTTATATATTAATTATTATTTATTTATTTATTGTCTCTTTTTCACACATTGGTAACATTAGGTGTGAGGCCACAGCTATGCTGTGAGTATTGCAGGAAATGTAAGTTAAAAGAACACACAGAATCACCTTTCTTGACACACTGAATTTGCCCTTACATGCACCCAGGTCTGCATATATCATTGCCATAGGACTCTGGCAGGCTACTACTTTGCCCCAACCTTAAGCATCAATTGGTCCGACAGCACCAAGGCTCTGGAGACAACTCTAATTGTACAGTCATTTATCGCCCATGGTCAGTCATTTAGACTCTGCTAGGTATTTGTATCATGCTAAGAGATGTTTTCAAATAATGAGCCATTTTGAGCTACAGAAGACAATGCATTCCCCACAATCCAAAATTATCCTTCAGACATCTCTGGAAACACATATAATACATTGAGAACCTGTACTGTAGCATCCTGTAACTCAGTGGTGTCCCAAATTTTCTGAGCAAGGAAATTATGGGGTCACAGAGGAAAGTGATCAATAATGTAGCATGAGTGTAAGGAGAGTCACATGGAGAGGAAACATTCTCTCAGACTTTCATAGAGAGAAAACTGGTCAAGCAATGGGCATGTCTCATCCACATGGTGACACTGACAAAGGATCTACAGACTGCAGTACGGGGTTTCAGGGTAAATCCTGAGGATATATGACTGAAATTATCAGATACAAAAGTTACATTTCTTTTTATATAGGTTCTGCTTTATCTTGGTCTCAACCATTAGGCAGAGAAGTATGAGAATGAGGTATAAAAAGTAAAGCCATATTTATATGTTGAGCTGTAAAAGACTCAAGTCAACAACTTCTGACATTGACATTCTTACAGAAAACCCATTACTATTATGGACTACTGGACTATACTGGAATATTTTGCTGAATTCAAGCACCTACAATATTTAAATGACAATGCTGTACTCTTCTCTGACAAAACTAAACAAAAAAAGGGGATACAAATGAATGACCATTTTGTATCTGTATATTCAAAATAGTTAAGATAGATATACAACTACATTCTCTTAATTCAATGAATAGAAAGATTTGTTCTAATAGTGTTTGTGGACAGGATATCATGTCTGCATTTTGTACAATGAAGAAGCGAACAATATGCAAAGTATTAATTATTGAAACTGTCCTACTAATCAGTATTGAAACTTTCATTGCTATTTGTTTCTCAATGAAAATTATTAAAAAAATACATTGAATTCAGTGCATATGTCTGATAGTCCAGCACCCCAGAATTCAGTAGATCACATTGCCTGCGAGATAGGGTAGGTTCACCAAAGCATGGATAAGTGGTAAGATACTCTATTTTGTATTGTCTTCAACACTGGCAGTTTTGAGTTATTTTCAGACATTTTGGAGTCTACTAAAGTCTGGTTGTGCAGACTCTGGTCTTATTATGTTTGCTCATGTTTAAGGAGATATTTTTCTTGTCTAGATTTGAATTGAAAATTGGATTTAGGGAACAATTCTGCCTCATTTAAGATATTTATTTCTGCTAAATGAGTTATTTTAAACCTGTCTTGCACATACTTTCATAGAGAATCTGTCACAATGCTGCAAAGTACAGATTACATTACATTTTATCTCCCAAGGCATCGTTATTATTCCCAGTAAACATAATGTACTGGTTACAGTTTTCAGACTGATAGCCCTGGCTTGGTTTGGTTTTCCACCTTATATTCAGGGTGCAGTACCTTCTGTGTGAACTTCACTATAAGCCAGGAAGTCAGACTTTTATAGACAGCAAAGGCAGATGCTAAACCCAAGTTGGCTCATTAGCTAGCATTTTAAGTGTGAAGGTAGAAGCCTTTAGTTGAGATTTTTGCCTTTAGGTGAGAGTTAACTACTGAGTTGTTTTTCTCTTCCTCTTCTTCAAATGCTGTGTTCTAGAGTGTGTGTGAACAATAAGCAGAAATAATTTAGAGAGCTCACTTTTAGTTTGAAAATATACTCGCTTGATATAGAATTACGAATTGATGGATTGCTTCTTTTAATCTTAAAAGTATAGGGCAAGTCCTGAGCATGGACAGCCATTAGCACGCTCCCTGTGAGGCCACAGCCCCACCTTCTGACCTTCCATTTCGTCTTGTGCACCCGGTCCTTATAGTTGGAGCTACTCATTTCTCCTGCTGCTCATTAATGGACTTCTCGCTGCTCTTTGCATTGCCAAAAATTTGTACAGTTTTGGAATCTAAAAAGTCTATTTTCATTTCTTTGTCAGGATTTTTAAAATGCTTCTTTGGGCTACTTACAGGAAAATTTCTACTGGGTTAATTTCATAGTCCACCAAACTCTGCTCTCTGGCAAAAAAAAAAAGGATAGAGGTTCTAAAGCATCTTTCTTCTTCCCTCATCCCAGAAGTGGGAATTTCTAATGTCATATAATCTTAAAGGTGAACAGTGGTACAACTCTAACAAAGACTATTTTTGGTTATCAAAATTAGAATTTTATGAGATAGTTTCATGACCTAAATGCTTTGATGTAGAAAAGAGAACTGAAACATTGAGGTTGAAAGCATCTATTATAAAAACTGAGCTTCACTTTAATATTCTGTGTTTTACTACTATCCCTAATTGATTTTACCAATTCTTTATTTAATTTTCACAAGTCTTCTATAAGCACAAACTTACCTTAGCTGCTTTGGCATAAGGTAGATCACAAGATTCAGATTATTTTAAATAAAATGTAAAAATTAGAAATAGAAGGAATTCAATAAAGGAGAATTTCTTTTCAATGCAAAGCACATAATTACTTTAGATAATTTGTAACCCCATGCTTTGCACTTTAGTATTCTATGATTGTTGACAAACTTTCTATTTGTATACATTTACTGTCTGTATCATGCAAATAAGAATAATTGCAAGTCCAGCATATTTTTATTACATGAATCATGACATGATTCATTGGCTTACCAAATTTTCTTGTAAATGCAATTTTTAATTTCATGAAGTATTTATTTATTCTAACAAATGTGGATTTTATTATTTAGTTTTACCCTTTTCATATGCATAACTATCACACATTGCTTTCCTCCAATAAAATTTTAGTTTGTCTCCATATGTATGTATGTTAAAAAGAAAATTCTGAGCCTGGGAGGTAGCTTAGTAGAATAAGTGCTTGACTGGTAAGCACAAGGTCTGAGTTCAATTCTTGGTACCACTGTAAAAGAAAATTGTGAAAGTGCCACATAAATTATATGCAATGTTAAAGGCTTTTTGTAGTTACATTTTATCTTAACTGTTTACATATTTCATGAAAACGACTTCCAAATCTCATGGCAACTGTAAGTTAATGAATAGAGTGTATTTTCTCCTAGAAACTCAAAGAATAAGATATATGAACTTTTGTATTTGGAAAAAAAAGATTTCCTCCTCCTATTCCTAAAATGTTTTATTTTTCATCATGAGCAATTGAGAAAGCTATGATAAAATACAAATACAATCAGAGATTATTGAATTATGAGAAGCAACATAGTAATTGTGACCTTCAAGTTTGCTAACTTAAGAAATATATTCATGGGCCAGCAAGACAGCTCAGGAGACTAAGTGCCTGATTAGGTAAGTGCAGGGACCAGGATGATCCAGTATCCCATGCCACATAGGCCACACCTTTGAGCATGCTAAGCCAATCACCAATACCGGGTATGATGGCTCCTCCCCAGAGCTGGAGAGGCTGAAAACACAAGGATCTCTTAGGAGCCCAAGCTGCTTAGTGAGACCCCATACCAAATACATAAAGAATAATAAATTAAAAAGAAAATAAAATACTAATGATTCTTCTAACAGTTCTGAGATAAGTGAGTCAAAAACTTTCTGGAAAAGATTCACTATTCTAGGTGCCATTCAGTTCATTCAAACTTCTGGAGTGAAAATTAGGTACCAAGGAACAAATTCCTTTGCCAGCATAGAAGCTGAAAGGAAGGAGTAACCTCAGGTGTGACAGAATGGAGAATCAGAACATAAGTGAGCACTGAAAATGTAACTGAATTGCTACAATTTTGACTATAAATTTTTAAGAGATGATGGGCTATTTCTCTTGGATGAGCTAAGAAAATAGGTTCTTGAGGTGTAAAATGCTTTGCAAAAACATCCTTTGAACATTCTTGAAATGAAAATAAAAGCTTCAGACTATAGGATCAACAGAAAATAAAAAAGTGATGAAGTATGGGATGTTTGAATACAGTTTGAAAAGTTCATAATTAATGGGTTCCAATATTCCATAAACTTCTGTATGTGCTAAGAATCGAAAAATGAGACTCATTTTTATGGTATTCAGTATATTGCAGCAGTTTGGAACTGAAACTTCAATATCCCTGAATTATGCATGCCTCTAATTTTTTAAACATTTTTCAAATCATTCTTAAATATATGCTATATGGCAGTTGCAAAATTAATTTTTTGACATAAAGAAAACATAAAAAGCAAAGAAGGCATTTCTAAAATGTGCTCACAATGGGGAACAATATTTCATGTGTATAATTGAAGAAGTCAAAGATGAAAGCTATACAGATGCAGGAACCAAGAGGGCCTTTAAAATAATCACTTATTTGAGTGAGATAAGAATCACATACTTTGATTTGAAAGTGTTTGCTATAGAAAATTTGTTCATTTTAAGGTATCTTGTGTGATATCAAGAAAAGTTCAGAAAACATTTGTAAAAACTGTATAGAAAAAGTATAGAAACATTTATGGGAACCCATTCAAATTGATTTCCTATATATTCTCTGCTCAATTCTTACTTTTATTTGACAACTTTTAAATAGGTTTCTTAAACTATAATTCATATGCAGTAGAATAAACTCACTTAAAATGAAAAACCTGAGAGTTTAGATTTGGCTGAAGAATTGTGCAACTCTCACCACAATCACTATCAGAGCAATTCATCACATAAAGAAAAATTCCACAACCACACAGAGTCCCAGGCATCCCGCAGCCATTGAGCCCCAGGAAATCCCTTATAGACTTTCTTAAGTTGTACTTTTATCTATGGTGGACATTTAAAAAGTACCTGTGTAGTAGACACCTTTTACCCATGCCCCTCTGCCACCAATGCTCACCATTCTACTTCCGCTTCTATGGGATCAATGGTTTTAGACTCCAAATATGAGTGAGATCACCACTGTGACCAGTGGATGATATTTCACTGTACATCTACTGTAGGATGCTATGTTGATTTGATGCTTTCCCCATTGTGCAACTCATCCAGCAAGAAACACAGGAATGGAGATGTGTTTTCAATATCCTTCACTGATTTCTTCCCAAAGCAGCATTGTTAGATCATGAGGTTTTTAAAATATACTCAGGAACAATTACAGTTTTTCCATACCTGCTGAATTTGTGTCCACATCAACAAGATGTAACAGCTTCCTTTTCTCCAACATCCCAGCCAACACTTTCCTTCTCTCTTTTGGTAGTGGTCACTCTAATGGACATTAAATTGATATATAATTGTGGTTTTGATATTTATTTCCTATAAAGATTAGTAATATCAAC
Organism: Ctenomys sociabilis; assembly: GCA_004027165.1. Classification (NCBI taxonomy): domain Eukaryota; kingdom Metazoa; phylum Chordata; class Mammalia; order Rodentia; family Ctenomyidae; genus Ctenomys; species Ctenomys sociabilis. The sequence continues at coordinate 13,899 of PVKA01019252.1, forward strand.
AGGCTTCTTTATAGACAGGTCAGCAGTTCTCACTTGTATGTACCATTTTATAACATGCCCATTTAGCGCTTTTGTTCACTTTTTAACAGGATTTACTTATTGACTGTACCTGAGTATCTTAGTTACTTTTCTCTCATTGATGAGACAAAATACCCAACACCCAAAATGAAGGAAATTAGGTTTATGTAGCCCAGAGATTATGGAGGTTTCAATCTATAATCAGCTGGCCCCAAGGCAGGGTGGCACATGGCACACGGCAACTGTAGAAGGCAGCAGGAGATGGCGAAAGCAGCAAGAGGAGAAGAGGAGAGCGGGCCTTTTCCTCCCTCCGACTGTCAGCAGACTGCCCCTGGGAAGGTGCCCCTCTCACAGCATCTCCATGCCCTCCTCTTTTATTTTTTTTTAAAGAGAATTTAAAATACAATAAAAATGATACATACGGAATTTCAAAACAAGATCATAGAAAATTGACAATGGTTATTGTGTCACATATTGTCTTCGAAGTTCGTGCTCAGATTACCAGATATAGATGTGTACATATTTTTGGTCTTCCTTTTCTCCCTTCCTGTATCCTATTTGTTCTTTCCGTTAAGAAGTTTCTGTTCTTTTGATAATACATATTGTACCTTTTGGATCTTTCACTTTCTTATACTAGGAAAACAATATGATGTTTCACGTGGAAGTCTGATTTACTTCACCTACGAGTATGGTCCTCAATTCCATTCATTTACCTACAAAAGCCTCAAATTTATCATACTTTTTTTCCCCTATATTTAGTACAAGGTGTACAGGATTTCACCATGTAGACCAGACTCAAGTGATTCTCTTGTTTTCAGCCTCTCAAGTGCTACGATTACAGGTGCACGCCACCATGCTCAGTTTCAATCGCTGCCTCAGCGTGCCCCACGGGCGGGCTGGCACAGCATGCCAGGGATCGACCTCAGGCACTGTACTCTGCCTAAGCAGGCACTGTGGGCCACTGAGCTATCATGACACCCCACTTTGCCTTACTTTATAATTGAGTAACATTCCAAAACCTAAAAATATCATTTTTTTATCTATTGTTTAGTTAGTGGACATTTGGCTGGTTTACAAGATTTAGCTATGAGAATCTGTGCTGGTCTAACCATAGATGCATTTGTCAGTGTGACATGATGTTTTTTGTTCTTTTCTTTCTTTTTATTAATTTTATTGAGAACCAAATAGCAATGAGACAGTTTCAAAACCAATTAATATACTGCATATTGTAATCTTCTTAGTGGTTATTCACAGTACAAGATGCAGACATGATATCCTATCCAGACACTATTAGTACAAATCTTTCTTCTCATTGAACTAAGAGAAAGCAATTGTATATCTATCCTATTTTGTATGTAAAGATACAAAATGGTTCTCCCTTTGTATCCCTTTTTTTGTTTAGTTTTGTCAGAGAAGGGTATTCTATTGCCTATTAAATATTGTAGGTGGATGAATTTAGCAAAATAATCCAATATAGTTCAGTAGTCCACAACAGTAGTGGGTTATCCATAGGACTGGCAATGTCAGAAGTTGTTGATTTGAGCCTTTCACAGCTCAGCATATTAATATGGCTTTGCTGTTTATACTTTTCTTCTGGATGGTTAAGACCAAGATAACTTTTGTGGGAAAAAATAGAAGGTGAATAGCTGTGCCTAGTGGAAAATACTTCTATTTAAAATATATATTCCTTTAAAAAAAATCAGACCCCAAAATTCAACTACCTGATCCAAAAATGGGCATCTGAGATGAATATGCACTTCTCAGATGAAAAGTACAAGTGAAAAATAAATATATGAAAAAGTGTTCAACATCCCGGGGTATTAGAAAGCACTGAGATGTCATCTCACTACACAAAGAATGGCTACCTTCAGAAATCAACCAATAACAAATGCTATAGGGGGAAAGGGAACACTTCTCTCTTGTTGCTGAGAGTATAGACTGGTATGGCCGCTATGGAAATCAGTCTGGAGCTCTCCATGCCCTCCTCTTACACGGATTGAGAATGCTTCTGAAGGGAGGACCTGCACCCCTGCTGAGTTGCTTCATTAAACTTCTGAACTTCTCAGGTTGCCACAACATATCAACTATTACAGATTCCAAGTTGCATTGTGGGAATTAAGCCCTCACAGACTTTTGCAAGTGTTTTCTGTCCCTTCACTTTGTAGACTTTCATTTATTTGTTTTTATTTTAATTATTTTATTTTGTTATGCCCATACATAATGACATACAGAGTGGCTTTCAATATCATGCAGTCTTGTGGGGTATTTTGATAGTTGCTTTTTGCCTTCGTTTACTTTTATTTTCAGGTTATGTCCAAAATACCACTCACCCAAGTATCATGCAATATTTCCACAATGCTATTTCTAAAAGTGCTTTTGTTTGGAAATTTGCATGTAAGTATCTATTTTGAATTGGCCTTGATACATTATGAGACAAAAATGGTCATTATATACATATTCATATGTGTGTTTGCTTTAGTTACTATTCTATTTTTGCTAAGACAAAAATTCAATCCTAAGGCCAGCCAAATAGCTCAGCAGACTAAAGCACCAGCTCAGCAGAGTGCAGGGACAGGGTTTTGATCTCCAGCACCACAAGCTGTGCCGGCCCTGCCCCCGGGGTGTGCTGAGATGGTGAATGAGCCTGTGTGTGGTGTGCAGTCTGTAAGCCCAGCACTTGGACAGCTGAAACAGAAGGATCAACATGAGTCTAATCTGTGTAGTGAGACCCTGTAGAGCCATGCATAAAAAATTCATCCCCAAAATAAGGAGGAAGGTTAATTTACTTCACATTTTGTAGTGGTGTTAGTTTATGGTCTGCTGGCTTCGAGGGAGGGTGGCATTTCAGGGGACAGTTCACAGCAGACAGAATGTAGCAAAGGCAAACAAGAGACAAACCCCTTTCTTTTGCTTATATTTTATCCAGGCTACTTAGAGCCATTAACACTTATACCCTGAATCTGATGTGTTGAGTTGCTTCATTAAATCCTAGTGTTGTGCTACGAATCAACCCTAGGACACTAAGATCTAGAACCAAGGGCCTCTGAAAATCCCCACCTATGACCTGCGGCATAAAAATATTCATCCAACTCTAGTTGGAAAAGCTCATTGAGCATTTCTTTTCTCATTGTCATCTTTATGACAGGTTTGTTAAAAAAAAAAGTGGCTATTAATTCCAATTTATATTTGGACTCTATTGAATTCCTTTAGTTTGGTATCTGTTTTAGTCCAGACACTTGGTTGTTTTGGCTCCTTCTGTTTTTCTTTGTTGGAAACATGGCTTCCGTGGGCGTCGCAGGCTGCTCTCAAACTCCCCACTCTCCATGCGCAGCCTCTGAGTGCTGGGACAGCAGGCAGGTGCCTTCAGCATAGCTGTAATCTGTGCTTCTGTGGTGAGGGTTGAAGTTAGGCGGTGGCTGCGCTCCAGTTTGTTCTGCCTGTTTAAGTTTATTTTGACTGTAATTCCATACACACTTTAGGATTTTTATCTATTCTTATAAGGAAAGTTATTGCCTTTTTGATTGGGATTACCCTGAGTTTGTAGGCCACTTCTTCAAGTGTGCGTGGTGCCTGGCACAGTTTTCATGCAGACTCCTCCTCCCCCACGCCTCAGTGCCTCCGAGGTGGGGCAGTGGGGAGGTGACCGGATCACGGAGCCACGACAGTCCTAGAGGCCTGGGCTCCTGTTGTTTTCATAGCTAATACTGATAGGGCAGAAGCTCGACTGTAGGAGGTGATGACTGAGGTGTGTCTGAGGAGTCCAGCTCCTTCCCCCCTCCTTTACTCTCTGCTTCCCACCTGGCTGCCCTGCCTTGGGGCCAGTGGACTGAACTGGGTCCTCTCCACCCTGTGAGCCCAAATTACTCTGCTGCTTTAACTTCCTAGCATCTGATATTTTGTCCCAGCAACGAAAATGTGACTAAGACACTACAAATAGCAATGCTTCTCGCTCATGCGCTCTGTGAGTTTGTCACATGGGGCCTTTATCACGCTGAGGTTTCCACTGTTTTGTACCTTCCGTTTCTGTTTTTGACTGCCATGTTCTTGTTGAACTCTGTCAGCTACCGAAATAGTTACACTGCGCATGGCCTTTGCTCTGTTCACATGATTCCTCAGGTTTCTTTTTTGCATACATCGTACCATTTGAACCTAGTCAGTCTTCATAAGGTGATGTTGAATTTTATTACTGATTCTTTATTTTAAAGAGAATAAAACATAATAAACAAAAACCATATTGAAAATTCTTACATCTGTAATTATCAGAGATAATGACCTGTGGTATTTCTGTTTTGTTGTTGTTGTTGTTGTTGTGCCTTGTCTGATTTTGATATCAGATTAATGTTGTCCTTGAACAGTAACTTGGGAAATTCACCTCTGTTCAGGTACTTTTTGAGTCATCATGAGTTCTTTATGTTTTGTAGTATTTAGTGGGCAGTCCAAATGGATAAGAACCATGGACAATGTACATAATGTCCTTACTCACTGCCCAACTGTTCAGATTTTCTATGTCTTATAATTCAATCTTCATGGGTTGTGAAACTTTATCCATTGTTTTTTTATAGTGAAATTTATTAGTGCATATTTATTCACAATAGTTTACTGCGATTCTCTCAATAACTGTGATGATACTTACAATGTTACAATGTGTTCTATCTGTAATTTGTTTAATTCTTCTATCATTTTCTTGTTGGTCTAGCTAAAGGTGTGTCAATGTTGTTCACTTTTTTGAAATAACTATTTTGCACTTCCTTAATCATGCAATTTTGCAGTTGCTAGTTCATTAAATTCTTCTTTTATACCACTTTATTTCTTTTAATTTTGGGTTGAATTTGTTCTTGATTTTCTAGTTCTCAGAGATACTATAACCTCTTTTTAAATTTCTGACTGTATAGAATCATGATATAAAAACACACTTAATATTATTTAAAGTATAATTATGTTAATTAAGGTTTATTCTGTGATGTAACAATTAATCTCTGCTGAAGGTGATTTTAGGTACTGTTAAGAAGACTATGTATTCTGCATTTGTGGCACAAACTTTCCTCTAAGTGTCAGGTCAGTTTGGTGCAGAGGGCACTTACCTAATACTGCTTTATTGATTTTCTGGTTGGAGAACTGTCCACAGCTGAAAGAAGGATTTGGAAGCCCCCTGCTAATGTTGCAGGCCAGGTTTTTCTTCAGATCTATTATTATTTACTTTGTGTATTTAATGCTCTGTTGTTAAACACGTGCATACAGTTGCACAGCCTTGCTGAATTGGTTTACCATTACAGAATGTCCATTTTTGTTTCTTCACAGCTTTGTTTTAAATTTTGTCTGATTTAAATATAGCTACTCTTGCTCTCTTTGGTTTCCATCTGCTTGGCATACAATTTTCTGTTGCTTCAGCTCTATACTAAGTTTTCTTTCACAGAGGAAGTGCGTCTCCTGTCAGTAGAATACAGTTGGCTCTTACTTGTTTAATCTGTTCAGCCACTCTGGGCTTCTCACTGGAAAGAATTGACCCATTTATATTTAAAATAAATACTGGGAGAAAGGTCTAACAACTGAAATGCAGTTAGTGATTTTCTACTTGTTTATCAGTATGTTATTCCTTTTTTTTTCTCACTGTCTTCCTTTATTATCAGTAATTAATTGATAATTTTCTACTGGCCTGTTTTGAATTCTTGCAATTTATATGTAATGTACTTACTAGACATTTTGTTTTGTGATTATCATAAAGGTTACAAAAATACAGTATCTCAGGTTATTTAAAGCTAAATGAAAGTTAATACTTCTCACACAGTAACATTTTATTTTAAAACTCTAATTCCAAACCAACTTTTTTTTTTTTTTTTTTTTTAAATTCAGTACAGGATCTCAGAACACAGCTCGGACTTGTAGCGATCTTCCTGTTTCCACCCTCCAAGAACTGGGGTTATAGACAAGTGCCTCCATGCCCAGTCTTAGCTGCTTTCTCAGAGCACCTCGGGGGTGGGCTGACAGGGCAGACGGAGGGTTAACCCATGTCCCTGCTTCTACCTAAGCAGGCCCTTCAGTTGGCTGAGCTATCTGGCCAGCCGTCCAACCAGAATTTTTGATGTCACAAATTGCATGTTTTAATATGGAAATCCCTTGACAAATGTTTATGCTTTTTATTCTTTTGCCAGTTTCATCATTTAATCCCCATAACAAAGACACTAGTGATTTACACATTCCCATTACATTACTGGAGTCTTCTGAATTTTTTCATCTACTTTTACTAGTATCTTTAAACTTTTAGATGTTTTCATGTTGTTGATTAGTATGATTTTCTTTCAGCTTCAAGAACTTAATTAAGATTTTCTTATAGGATAGACTTTGTTCTGATGAATATGGTTAGTTGGTGTTTCTTTTCCTTCAGTACTCTGACCATGATATTCTTCCATATTTGGTTATAAATGTTTGCTTAGAAGTCTTCTGTATTAAGTCTCCTTTTCATGGAGTTGGCTTTTTTTAACTTGCTGCTTTCTGAATCCTACTTTTCTATGATCTTCAAAAACCTGATTAAAGATTTTTGTAAGTTATAAAGTAGTCCTACAGTATATGAATCTAGTAGGACTGTTCTTTACCTAGGTGTTTGCATCTTCTTTCATGACATTCATTTTCTCATTGTTGGGACAAAATTTCACCAACTGACTTTAAGAAAAACAAGGCTTGTTGGGTTTAGTTTAATGAGGGTTTAGTCCACAGTTGCTGGCTCCCAGGCAGGGAAGCAGGAGGTAAGGATATGGGAGGGACAGGAAGCACGGAGCAATCAAAACCAGGGAGAGAGTTGGCACTCCCAGGCCAAGGTCCTATGCCAGAGCCTCTCTCATCAGGGTTCACCCTAAAGCATCACCTTTAATTCTGAAAACATCATGCCCATGCTAGCTCCCAGATTAGGTATTTTTTTTCTGATTTTGTTTAATTTTACATTTTATTAATATATACTTGCACCGTAAGATGATTACGGTCCCAGTACAGGATCGGTTGCACGTACCCAACCCATCGGAATTCATTTCCACCCCCTTCTCCTGCTTTCCTCCCCTTGCTCCAGTCTTTGGCTCCTTTTCTGTTTGCAAAAGATCATCTCCCAATTTCCCATTGCTTTGGTTTCATTCTAACCTTATATTTCATTTTTCCTGTAGGAGAAGCCATGAGCTTTCTAATACTTCAGTTTTCTCCTTGTGTATCTGTATGTCAACGGTTACATATTTGTTCTTTTGGTAGTCTCACACATCTCAAAAGCTTCTTTTATTCAGTTTTGTTCTTTCCTCTCACACTATAGATGTCCACTTACCCACGCCCTAGTTACAGATTCTTTCTCTGCTCAGTCAGTCTTGTTGGTGATCCTTGTTACAGTTTTACCTGTTTTGAATGCATCTTAATTTCCAAACTTCTCATTATTTAATTCTAAATTTCTCATCTACATTTCTGAATTATTTCTGCATATGATACAGTTACTTTTTCCTCATTTTCAGGGTAAATTAAGGAAAGAAAGGTTTACTTAGCTCATAGCCTGTGGAGGTTTTGGCCCATACTCAGCTGACTCCAAAGCAGAGTGGCTGAGGGCAGCAGTTCATAGTGGGGGAAAATGCCACAATGCAAAGGCAGGGGCAGCAGCTAAGGCTTCTAGCAAGCCATCTTCAGTCCTCACATTGCAATGCAGACTACCCACCCTGGGGCTTGGATAGCACTCACACTCATGGGCCCCACACTGGACCATGCATTAATCACAAACACTAGAAGCCAACCCTGACTGCATGAGGTTATTGGGGAACACATAGATACAAACCACAACAGCATATTTTCTTGAAGATTCTTCAACTTTCTTAAAGTCCCTGTTTTCAATTTTTTGGAGAGTATATCTACACTAATCATCTGTCTCTGTCTCTTTCTTGTCCTTCATTCTTTTGTTTTGCATTTCTTTTTTGTTTATCATATTGTCTCATTGATTTATCTTAATCCATGTTGTCTTTATCTACCTTTGGACTGAAGAAACAGATGTTTACTTTAACCTTTATGACTGCCTTTATCTGGGCATGTTCTTCAACATGAACTGTATCCAGAAAGCCCAGCCAATCTTCTGTTTGAGTTCCTAAGCCCTTGACCTCAGTAGCTGTTGCAGCACTAGTGATTTTCTGTTGCAGAACCCACTTCATAACCCTGGGATCGTTTAGACATTAGGAGTGGTATTAGCATGGATTAAAATTCAATTTAGCCACCCAAGGTTGGAAGTCTTTCTTGGTATGCCCATGGACTACTGTACACTATATGAGACAGGACTAAAGTCTCAATTTGCAAGCATCAGTCAAAAGACAATAATATGGAAATCAAGATTAATCTTGGGGTCTAAGCCTAAGTTTTAAGGTTACATCGCTCTGCTTGCTATAAAGAAACTATATTTCTCTCTGTGCTGCCTTGGTTTGGAGGAGGTAAGATACTGGAAATGTAGTCCTGTCCTCCCCAGTCTCTGCAATGCACCTTTCTCCTTATTGTCTATCTAGGTACTATGATATCTCACCTAGTTTCCTTTAGTCATGTGAAGTAGTATTATTGCAAGGATAACTGCTGAAAATAACTGGTGTGGACACTAGAGATTGATTTTCTACTCTGTGCTCCATCCCTCTCATTTTCTATTAGTAAACACAACATAGAGAGTGTCATGGTGATAAATATTCTAAACTCCTTGAAACCACATTGCTACAAGATATTTTCATATATTATGTTTGTATTTGGTCAGATTTAGACATAAATTTGGCTCAATATGATGGACATTATTTTATTTTATTTTTTAATTTCTATTTTTGTTTTATTGAAGTACAAATATCAATGAGACAGTTTCAAGATACCTTGACAAGATGGATTTAAAAAATCAATACATTGTAAACTGTTTCCATAATGTTTTGGTATCATAGAAGGTGCATATATGATATTATACTTACAGACATTATACAGTATGTCTCCTAACAGTAAATTAAGAGAGTGTAGCTGTTTGTGTATCTTATTTTTTATACCTGAAGTACATCAAAGATTCAATAATTAATACTTTCTACCTTGTTATTTTCCTAGTGGTTGTCCATAGTACTAGAAGCTGACAAAATATCCTGTCCAACCACCATTAGTGCAAATCTTGCCTCTCATAGAATTATGTAGAAGCACGGTGTTATCTATCCCAACCGTACTGTCCATACACACACATCATGATTCTTCCTTTCTATACCCCTTCCTTTGTCTATACCTGTCAAAAATGGGCACTGCATTGTCATTCAACTAACTTAGGTGCTTGAACTCAACAACACAATCCAACACAGTCCAGCATTACACAACAACGGTGAGTTATCCAAAGAAGTTGTCGACCATAACCATTTACAGCTCAACTTAATATTATGGACCCGTGACGTATACTTCATTTTTATACTTTTCTGCTGGATGGTCAAGAGCAAGATAGAGAAAGACCTATATACCAACACATGTACTTTATATTTCTTATGAGGTCAGTGAAGTCCCCTGAGGGTTTATCTTGTAGTCCTGTACCTTATTCCTTAGATCCTTTGTCGTGTCATCCATGTGGATGAGTCACGACCAATACTTGACCAGTTTGCTCTCTGTGAGAGCCTGAAAGAAAGTTTTCTCTCCACGTGACTCTCCCCAGGCATACGATAGAACTTTGATCTCTTTGCTCTGTGGTTCCATAATCTCCTTGTTCAGAAAATTTGGAGCTCTCCTGAGTTTCATGATGTTGCAGTACAGTTTCTCCTCTGTCCTGAGTTTTTGCTGACCTTCAAAGGCTAGGGCCAAAATGTTGGCTAGCCTTGTGGCTCTTCTATTTCTCCAATTTTGATCTGTGAACTTAGGTTGTTAACCATCCAGAAGGAAAGCTGATTGATTAGTATCCTGCAGCATATGCCATTCACTTTGCCTTATTTGACTCAATTTTTCTTAGAAACAATACCTTTTACAATAGCACCATGGAAAATGAAATACCCTGGGATTCACTTAACCAGGGAAGTCAAAGATCTTTTCAGGGAAAATTACAACACCCTAAGAGAAGAGATTATAGAGGATTTCAGAAAATGGAAAGATATTCCACGCTCCTGGATAGGAAGAACCAACATAGTCAAGATGGCCATACTCCCAAAATTGCTGTACAGATTCAATGCAATCACTATCAAACTGCCACCAACAGACCTGCCAGACATATAGAAATCATTCCTAGGATTTATTTGGAACCACAAACAACCTAGAATAGCAAAGGCGATCTTGGCCAATAAAGACAAGGCAGGAGGCACCACAATTCCTGACTTGAAATTATACTGCAAAGCCACTGTGAAAAAATCAACGTGGTATTGGCAACAAAATAGACCTGAGGATCAGTGGAATAGATTGGAAGATGCAGAGGCATCTACAATCACACTCAGCCATCTTATCTTCAATAAAGGGGCTAAAGAAGCTCACTGGAAGAAAGATAGCCTCTTTAACAAATGTTGCTGGAAAACATGGCTTTCTACATGCCGAAAACTAAAATTTGACCCAGCTTTATCACCATGCACAAAGTTAAAGTCAAAATGGATTAAAGATCTAAACATTAAAATAGAAACACTCAGTCTCCTGGAAGAGAAAGTAGGAGGATCTCTTGAAGACATAGGGGTAGGTAAAAAGTTCATGAACAAACAAACACGGGAAATACTTGAAAGAATCAACAACTGGGATCAACTCTTCTTAAGGAGCTTCTGCATGTCAAAAGAAATTGTAAACAGAGTGAAAAGACAACCCACATATTTTGAAAAAATCCTAACTAATAAGCAATCAGACATAGGTCTGCTGTCTAGAATATATAAAGAACTAAGATATAACAGGGCCCTCAAATTTAAAGATCCAATTCAGAAATGGGCATCTGAGATGAACACACACTTCTCAAAGGACGAAATTAAAGTGAATAAATATATGAAAAAATGCTCCACATCGCTAGTCATCCATGAAATGCAAATAAATACAACACTGAGATACCATCTCACTCCAGAAAGAATGGCTATCATAAGGAAATCAACCAACAACAAAAGTTGGAGAGGTTGTGGGGAAAAGGGAACACTTCTCCACTGCTGGTGGGAATGTAGACTGGTACAACCATTGTGGAGGTCAGTGTGGAGACTCCTCAAAAGAGTAGGACTAGAAATCCCATTCCAGCCAGCTATACCCCTACTGGGAATTTTCCAAGAGGAATTGAAAACATTGTATCATAGTGATATATGTATACCTATGTTTATATCAGCACAATGTGTGATAGCAAAATCTTGGAAACAACCAGGATGTCTGTCACATAAGGAATGGTTGAAAAAGATGTGGTATTTCTATATAATGGAGTATTACTCAGATATTAAGAATGGTAAGCTTGAAGCATTTATATTGAAGTGGATGCCACTTGAACATATACTCATAAGTGAAATAAACCAGACACACATGTGTAAATATCATATAGTCTCCCTAGTATAAGAAGCGAAAAGCAGAAATACAAAAGGAAACATACAACAACTAAATACAATTGGATACAACATTAAAAAAGGATGCAATATAGTTGCTTAAACTCTGATCAGTAGAGGCACTGCTGTGGAGGTGCTGTACAGAGGCCTGCTTGAGGCAGGTGTGTGTTTAGAGCCACAGCCCAAAATGCATGGTTGAAGAATAAAGGGCAGCGTCCAGGACAACAGTCCACATGTGACTGAGATATTCTTTAAGGAATATAATAGATGTTCTGGCCCTTATTCTCCCCATATTCTGATTAATATATATAGACTAGCTGTGAGGCCAGTCATGTAGTAGATCGCCTCATCCTTTCCCTATCCTCTATGTGAATTCCTGAGCAGACAACCTTTTGGATCTTTATCCTCATTTCCTGATTGTATCAATAAATATTCATTGTTGCTGTGGTGCATAGCTGCTTTCCTGAGACGTGCTCATATTGAGGAAGGTCTGGGAGGCAGTCCTTCTGGATATCTTGGAAGGCAAATCTGAACATCAAGAATTTGAATGATCTCTTATCTGTCTGTGTCTTATCTTGACTTCAGTCAAGAGCTGTGACTCCTTGGCATGAGGCAATGCTTCCTACATCTAGACTATCTCAACACTGACTGACTTGCTTATAAAAAAGTAAGTATAGTATTCAGTTACTTAGGTCTAATAAATATGCTTTCTGTTGCCAGTTTATCTAAATGAGACTTTGGGTGAAATCTCAATGTAAAGGAAAACAGAAAATGCTTGATTTTGGTTGGAAAGAAAGAGTAACACATAATCATAGTGATATCATATATATATATATATATATATATATATATATATATCCTAATAATATCCTAATATAATATCCTGAATAATGGAAGAAACTGCAATGAGAATCAAGCTAAGTTTATTTGTGCCATTAGTAAACACTTGTTTAAAAAAGCATTGACTTTTCAAGCTATTAATTCAAATGCATCTTATCTGTGTTTAATACTTTGCAATATACAATGCACTTACACTAATACTTAAGTTTATCATTGCAGCCACAAGCCAGGAATATGGAAGGGAAAAATTTTGTCATAGCCCTAATTTATAGCAAAACAAAAAATCATATGGTTATCGAAGTCTTGGAAATTAGCATATAGTTAGCAAGAGTCTCATTAAAGTGAAATTTATAGGCCATCACTCTTTTAAGTAAACTACATATGCACAAAATAGATAGCTTTCAAAACAAACTACTGAGTAGGGTTAAAATTATAAAGTTAATTATTTAAAATATAATTTCACTAGACATAAATGACACCCAGAAGTAAATATATTCATTAGTATTTATGTGACCAATTTCTGTGTAATATTTTATTTATAAAGTAGTGGCATGTATAATAAAATATAATTTCTATGTCAAGCTTTATTTGTATTTAGCTATTTCATATAAATTTTATATTTCATTTCAATATATTACTTTAATTATTCTCGTATTCCAGAATTACTTCCCGGATGCCACATTAAGAGACATCGAGGGCCAACCAAATAGATCAGCGTACTAAAGCACCTGAAGCAAGGGCAGGGGCTGGGGGTTTGACTCCTAGGACTGCTGTGCTACCATGCCCTGAAAGTATGCTGAGACAGCAACTGAGACTGGCTGTGATGGCGAGTGCCTGTAATCCCGGCTCTTGGGAGGCCGTAAACAAGTGGTTCACTATGAATCTGATCGAGTAGTGAGACCCTGGACAGCCTGTAGACCCTTCTCTAAATATGAGAGACAGAGAGAGAGAGAAAGAGAGAGCTGACATGGCTGAGTAGGAGAGGAGTCACATCCAAGGAACTCAGAAGAGATCGACTATAAAGAAAGGTATTTGGAAGGTAGGAGAAGGGCTCAAACATAACATTGACATCTTCCTTTACACTTTCTCGCTAGCTGCTTTCCCAAAGCTTCATGCAGTCATTGGTGGGCCTTTTTCAGAGGTGGCTGAATTTACAGTGTATAATGCTGGAATTAAGAGTGTGTGATAGATAAATCAGTCTCCTGATTGGTTTGGCATCACCTTAATCTTGGTAGTATAGATAATGTACAAGAGGGACAGAAAAACCTGCCAAGGTTCCTTGCATGCTTGCTTTGCTGCCTTTTCAGCCTGCCATGAACCGCTTCTTTTGCGATGCTTGCCTGTCATGCCACCCTGCCTTGGAGTCAGCTAGTTAAGGACTGAAACCTCTCAAACAATGAGGTGAATGAACCTTTGCCTCCTTAACTTTGGGTGTTGAGGATTTTCATCTCGGTCAATTTTCTAGTTTTATATTATAAAAAATTGAAAACCTGTTTGTTTCAAAATTTAAATGACTGAAAACTGCTACTGAAGTGAAGACAGAATTTATCCAACAAAAACTTTAGATTAAAAGTGTGTGAATACATATGAATCCCTTGAAGTCAATCAAATAAAATTGAATCTTCAACATTTATGATGTTTTTTATTTCTTTTAAATAAAATAATTTTACAGTGAGTAATTTATTAATGTTTAGGGAGGAAATTCATAGGTACAGTAGAGGCAAGTTAGTTGGGCTTGTGGCTTTCTAATGATTTCATAGTTTCCCCTTTTTTCTGCCATTGACCTGATTGCCACATTATTTTACTCTAATGTATTTATTTATTAATAGTGATCTGAAATTCTGTCAGTAGCATTCTGGAGAAAAATTAAACATCTTACACAGCTGGGATATGAAAAAGACTGTGTGTCTAATTTTTACAGGAAGTTTTATAGTTTGTCTTTTTTTTTTTTCTTTTTTGGTGGAACCAGGGATTGAACTCAGGCCCTTGTGCTTGCCAGGGAAGTGCTTATTCCACTGAGCCATCTCTCTGGCCCCTTATTATTTGTCTTTTTTTGTTTGTTTGTTTTTATGGGGAATTGAACTGAGCTTCATGTGCTTTTCAGACAGGAGTGGTGCTGCTGAGGTACGTTTCCAGCCCAGAAATTTCATTGTTTAGATAAATGTCTTCAATTAGCTACAAAAACTTTTGTTATCACAAAGGGTCACTCACCAGCTATTAATGTTGATGGTAATGACACATATAATCAGATTTGACATTCCTAGGTAAATCCTGTGCTAAGTAGAATTTTTGTAACAATATCTTGTTATATATTGAAGAAAGAAAAATATTATAGCACTGCTTGCCTCTATTGCTATAAAAGGGACCATACTATCCTGATTAGGTTGCATCAGTGGGGCTTCCCCTTGTGAAAGTAAACAAGATATGTCCACAAGATGGAAAGGGCAAAAGAATGATAGCAACACAATTGAGGATTTGTGATTTTATTGAATTTGATTTTATTTGAAAGGTGTATTAGGAGAATTACAATACCAAAAATTAGAACACATAAAAAAGTCCCCTAATTTGTTGTTATACTTGGTCAATTTTCTTTGTGATTGCACAGAAAGAAATACAGCTAAAACTCTTTTCATTAAGTACTTAGTAATTATACTTTCCTTAAGAACTGAAGATAGAATCTGTCTTATAGGAAAATGCCATATAAATATTTATTATATGGCATAAATTATAGGATAAAGAATATCATATATATTCAGATGACTGATACCTCTTCTAACTCATTAAAGTAATTAAATGAAGCAGCATTAGAATTGGCTTAAATAAATCTGATGATCTGAATAGCAATTTTCATTTTAGACCTTATAAGGACAGGATTGTTCTGTGTCTTAAATGGCTTAACCTTCTCAGTGGTGTAGACCTTGCCTAACTATTTACATTGAGTGTAACTGCTCTCCTTCCCTATATTTAAATAGCTATTAGAGGGCTGGTGGGATAGCTCAGCAGACTAAGCACCTGCTTAGACAAGTACAGGGTCCAAGGTGCGATCTCTGGGCCTGCACGCTGTACCAGCCCCCCCCCCCCAGGTCCTCTGAGCTGGTGATGGAGTCCAGGCGTGGTGGCACACACCTGCTGTCCCAGCACTAGTGAGGCTGAGAACAGGAGGATCACTGAAAGTCTGAGCTGCGTAGTGAGACCCCACACCAAAAAACAAACCTAAATAACTGTTAGGTTTAATGAATTTTATTCACCTTAGAAATTAACCTAAAATTTCTGTTTGAATGATTTTGTTTTGTTTTCTTTTTGCAATTGAATGTGTGTAACTTGTAATAGGATATAGGACTCTTCTATGTGATTATGACATAAGTTCCTGGCAAAGCTAATATGTTCTCACTTAACAAAATATAATTACACGGGTGCTTTTTATTTTATATTGCATAGCAGTTTTGTTTGTGGTTTAACATATTGAATATGTAAAGAAATTCCTATTGATAAAAATATATGTAATATACATATATACATATATATTACTTACATATTTTGAAGTCTCCTTTGACATCGCTATTCAAACTACACCCAGCTATCCTTCTCTATCTTGGTCTTATTCAGGGAGATATCTGAATAGCATAAGTACCTGCCTGGCAAGGACACAGTCCTGAGTTCAATCCCCAGTACCCACCCCCAAAAAATCTGTCTCTTTCTTCGCATCATGGAACTGTTTTATTTTTCTTTTTTTCTGTACTACTGTACTAAAATTCTATCTTTATTACCATTCTGATACAGATAAATGCACAATAAATTAAACAAATCCATAATTCCTTAGCTTGGACCCTGAAGATCACATATATTCAGAACTAAGAATAATTTTTTTTTAATTTTAGAGAGGCAAAAGTCAACCATAACTAAATGCACATCAAACCTAGCAGGTCCTCAGTACTTATGCATAATAAAATAGTAGTGTTTCTCCCAGGGGAGACAGCACTGATATTATTCTATTTAGTAAGTATAAATAGCCTCAGGTCAGATCAGGATTAGCTGCCAGCATAAATATGGAAAATGTTGTCTTCATAATTTGTAGTTAATGACTAAGTATTAAATTAAAAAATATGCAAAAATAAGATTTTTACAAATAAAACAAAAAATCTTAGTAAGGGTGGCTTTGGGAAAATTTTAATAAAAGTATGTGCTGTATTCCAAGTATAACCCTTCTAGGGCCGGGGAGAAAGCTCAGTAGAATGAGCACTTGCCTGACAAGCACAAAGGCCTGAGTTCAATCCTCAGTTCCGCTAAAAATCCAAGTGTGACCCTTCTATTACACATTGCTAGTTTCAGTGCAGTTGCTTGGTTCACATGTATCAGCATATATGGATAGTCGGGTTGAGAATCCTACCAATTAACTGTTGCTTTCGAAAACCTGTTGTTGTTTCTCAGGATCTTTACCTTGCTCATCTTGTGTGTACAAGGGCTTTGTCCCTGTCCTGTTTCCCTGCTTTTCTCCTCATCCTCTCCTCATTGTTCAATGCTCAAGTTCTTACTCTCTTTTTAGTTGTGTTATACCTTTCTATTTGTATTTCTTCTTTTGATTTCTTAAACTATGGAGACAACACAATATTTGCACATGTAGTTCTGGTTTATTTAACTTATGAGTATATGTTCAAGGCATCCAGTTAAATATAAATGCTTCCAGTTTATCATTCTTCATAGCTGAGTAATATTCTATTGTATAAAAATAGCACATCTTTTTCAACCATTCCTGTGTGATGGGCATTTTGGTTGTTTCAAAGATTTGGCTGTCACAAATTGTGCTGCTATAAACATATGTACACATATATCACTATGATACTATGTTTTCAGTTCCTCTGGGAAAATTCCCAGTAGGGTGTTCGCTGGCTTGAATGGGATTTCCAGTCCTACTTTCTTAAGGAGTCTCCACACTGATTTCCACAATGGTTGTCTACATTCCCACCAGCAATGGAGAAGGGTTCCATTTTCCCCACAGCCTTTCCAACATTTGTTGTTGATTCATTTGTTGATGGTAGCCATCCTTCTGGGGTGAGATGGTATCTCGCCTGTCATTCTGGTCTGCTAAATACATAGTTCTTGTCATGACGTGCCAATTATTACCATATGGTCTCACAAGTAAAAGTTTTTTTTTTTTTTTAAATGGGTAATAAATGAAAAAAAGACACAAGAAAAAAATGTAACAGGACTGTCCTGCTGCAATGATTATATGGTTAGATTTCTAAATTTCTGTGTAATAACATGTATTTATTCCTATTTTTTAAAATTTTTCCGGATATTCTGTAAGGACTTAAAGTTCAATACATCACTACTTAATGGAAAATACCTGTTGCACATTATGGCTAAGATATTTGATATTTAGACAAATAGTTAGGGTAAACTGAACTACATATGTCACAGGGTAATAATCAGATTCTCTTCTGGAGTATTAACAACCTAAGTTTGCAGATCAAAAGTTGGACAAAAGGCAGGACTGCAAAGTCAGTCAACATTTTGGCCCTAGCCTTTCAAGGTCAGTGAAGACTGAGGATATAGGAGAACCTGTACTGTAATATCATGGAACTCAGTTGTGCCCCAAATTTTCTGATCAAGAAGATTATGGAGCGTCAGGAGCTTAACCCGGCCAGCGGGTAAGTTGACGCAACCCTAGAGGGGGAGTGGGGATGAAACAGGACAGGAAGGCACAAGAAATGGAGACAAGACAGGATTCTGATCAAGTCTCCTTTATTCAGAGGAAACTCTGGGTATATATAGTGGAGGCGCAGGGAAATGACGTCGGCGGTAAAAGGCGCGAGTAACCAGGCAACCGGCGATGACGGGAAGTAGCAAGAGACTTAATGGGAAAATGGGCGGGGTAAGAAGAATTAAGAGTTTAGCAGAGAAATGGAGACTTGAAAATACGGCTGAGACTATTAAATGGATGCCAGTCATAGGTTTCCCACAATGGAGCCACAGAGGAAAGTGATTGATGAGGTATAGTGTGCCTAAGGAGAGTCACATCGAGAGAAAACTTTCTCTCAGGCTTCCACAGAGAGCAAAGTGGTCAAGCAATGGCCATGACTCATCCACTTGGCTGACACTGACAAAGGATCTACAAAGTGAGGTACAGGGTTTCAGAGTAAGCCCTGAGGGAACTTGACTGACCTTACCAGATACAAAAGTACGTTTCTTGTTACGCAGATCTTGCTCTATCTTGGTTTTAACCATCCAGCAGAAAAGTATAAAAATGAAGTATATAAAGAAAAGCCATATTAATACTCTGAGCTGTAAAAGGCTCCAGTCAACAACTTCTGTGGAAATCCCACTACTATTGTGGACTGCTGGACTGTGATGGAGTGTTTTGCTGAATTCAACCATCTATGATATTTAAATGCCAATAGAATACCCATCTCTGACAGGACTAAACAAAAAAAGGAATACAAATGAAAGACCATTTTGTATTTGTGTATACAGAATAGTTAGGATAGATATACAGCTACTTTTGCTCAATTCTATGAGAAGAAAGATTGTTAGTAATAGTGTTTTGACAGGATATCCTGTCTGCTTCTTGTACTGTGGATGACAAATAGGAAGATAACAATGCAACATGTATTAATTATTGAAACTTTCCTATTGATCAGCTTTGAAAGTATCTTATTGATATTTGTCTCTCAATAAAATAAAATAAAATAAAATAAATCTTCTACATAAAAAGAATATGCTATAAAAATCATGGTATGAAGCTTCATGGATTTCCATTCATTCTTGGCAAACAATAAGCATTGGCTCAATGCATTGCAAGAGTCTAACCTAAAATTACTAAGTAAGCAAGTTGATTTTGTGTGATGAGTTATGACAAAATATTTAACAAAAATAATTTAAATTAGATTTTGCAAAAATTAACTCTCTAGTAGATACTCTGATCTTGAGAATTTATTTAACCTATACCAAAGGCATATCTGTCACATGTAAAGTTGACATCATATTTGCAACCCAGCTTTTTATGAAGATTAAAGATCAAATAATATGCTGTATACATACCCAAAAACTTCACCCAGAATTGGGAATCAATTCCTGTTTGTATTTTTTAAAATTATTTATTGTTAGGGAAGGGTTTACAGGGTGTTCAGGATCTCATCACTAGATCAGGCTCATAGTGATCTGCTAGTTTACAGCCTCCCAAGAGCTGGATTAACCATGTGCCACCAGGCTCAGTCTCAATTGCCTTCTGAGTGCACCCCAAGGCAGGGTTGGTACAGCAGGCCTGAGCATCAAATCCCTGGGCCCTGTGGATTCCTATTTTTATTATTCATTAAGTTTTATTTGTACTTCTGCATTGGCCTAATGACGTCACCTGGTCACTCAAGCTTTCATTAGTCTAGATATTGTGAATGAATGTATGTTAGAGATGTGATTAATATGTTCAATCATTTGAGTCTAAATAAAGACCCTCCCCCATAATGCTACTGGACTAACTCCAATCAGAGAAGAGGCTTTAGGAATAGAACTGAAGCTTCCCAAACAACTGTTTTGTGGATCTCAGTTTTAGCTACTGTGCTATGGCCTGCCAGCCCTATAAATTTTGGACTTTTCTACACATGCTTTACATAATAGCATAACACAATTCTTGAAAGTAGTTTGGAAATACATACATACATACATATTGCTATATTTTTTCCTACTATGTTCGTTTGTCTGGAAGAAAGATGACTGACAGACTAGCTATCTATTTTCTTAATTTTGATAACTGTTTCCAACACTACAGAAAATATTTATTTTTTAACAAATCCACCCTAGTTTTTACTTGTATTATTTCATTTCTGTAGGAAATTTAAGATTATTGTAAATTACAAAACACCTATGTTTCAAAATAGTCAATTTTTTATATCAGAAATCCTAAACTCATATCTGGTATGACAAGTTTTATAAAGTTTATGCTTATTTAAAAGGGATAAATCCTTACTCAAGTTTTAGATCACTGAGATTGAAGAGATTCATGATCCAGGGTTCTTTAAGCACAATTTTAATTAATCCTTTTTATATAATCATAATTATTATTCCTGTTTCCATTATTAATCTGGAGACTATGAAGGACCCCCTACAGGCAGCTTAATTGCTTCCTATGCAGTCATTGGCATGTGACTTTTGTAGGTTGTGTATTAACTCTCACCTTTTTCCTTTTCCAACATATTGAAATCACTCAAATCCAGCTATACTTCTATCTGAATAATCTATCTCTGTATCTGTCCTTCTGTCTCCCTGTCTTCTCTGTCTCTAACTCTCTATCTCTTTTCATCTTCCTTACAACTATATCTTTGCCTTGGTAATAATTTTAAAGACTACTTCATAATTTCCTTTTCTTTTCCTTTGTTTCTTTCATGTTTCTGTTAATGGAACCCAGTGGCTCACATGTGCAAGGTAGGCACTCTGCCACTGAGACACATACTCAGCCTCTTTAAAGGAACTTGGAAAGGAATAGAGCTTTAAGTTTCCTCAGAACTCTCATACATTTAATAATGATTCTCTTAGAAGTAAATAAATATATACTCAATAAAATTTACATGAAAATGTGGTTTATACATCTTATAAAGCAATTTGGAATGCTAGCTTTTAATACAGAAGCTCATACAATTCCATTATTCTAATATTTTTATTTGTTTAAATTTATATTTAAATATTGCCAACTTATAAGGTTCTTAAAGGCAGTTTTAGGAATGTTTAGCTGAAATCTCTACCTTACACAGAAGTCTATGATTTTTTTTTTGACCCATAGGATCACTATTTATTATCTCAAATTCAGTGAATGAAAATGTAAAGAATCCATTTAAAAAATCATTAAGTTATCATGTGCAGAGAAGTGAAAGAGAACCCTTCCAGGTCATCACATATAATCCTTATTGTATTTATTTATTTGTTTTTGTGGAACCAGGGATTGAACTCAGGCCCTTGGGCTTGTCAGGTAAGCGCTTATTCCACTGAGCCATCTCCCTGGCCGGTATAGTCCTCATTTTTAAAGTGAAAACCATAGTATTAATTAAAGTGTAGATGTGTTTCCCACTTAGGTAAGAGAAAAAAAGCACCATTGGATTTCTGGAACAGCCATGACAGAGCTTTTCTGGAACAGCCATGACAGAGATGAATAAGGGCCACATAAACTTTAAACTAGAATAAGTAACTCACACTCATGAAGAGATGGCTATGATATTATGAAGTGAGAATTGTGGAATAAATCTTGTGTGAAATCTACATTTAAGAACTCTCCTAATGTACATGCCAGGGCTGTCATCAGCATGATTTCAGAGCCAAATGAGAGTCAAGAGTTACAGCATCCCCTAGAGTGTAACCCAAGTTTTTAAGGAATGCCCAGAGGGCCAGACAGTATGTGATAGAATTTTCAGAGATCTTGACAGGAGACTCTGAGAATGAAACTCATAAATCTGTGGAATGAAAAAGAGGGTGCATTATAGACCCCAGGAAATTAGAAGTGGTAAGAACATGAAACATTTGCCAAGGAAAATGAAGGTTGTAAGTAAAGGAAGTATGAGCTTGAGGATATCTGGGATAGGACCAGCAAGGCCCAGTGGGGTCTGTTCCCCAAGCCCTTGGTAATCACATATTGCCACTGCATGCTCTAAATGGTAGAGATGGACCTGCAGGAATTAATGATTGGTTTGTCTTGCTTTGGTCTGATTCCATTCTGTCCCTTTCTACTCTCTTTTAGAGCAAAACTGTGTACTTTTTGTCATTGTTTCTTGGGAGCTTATGACTGGTTTCTAGATTTTACAGTGGTCCACAGCTAAGAGTTTGCCATCCTTCTCCAGGAGAGTATAGACTTTTGGAAATTGTGGGGCTGTTGAGACTTCAGGGGAGGAATTAGTGTATTATGGTATTGTACACAGGATAGTTACACCATGTTAGGTGGAATTATGAACTTGTTCTTGTTTTTATTTGGACTTCAATATGATTGAAGGAAATTACTTTGCTGTCAAGTTGATGAGGGTTGTATTATGATAGCTAAACTGAACTGTAAAGATCACTAGATTGAGAGATACCTAGCAATGTAGGCCTCTTAGTGTCTAGATTCATAACAGGAGAGTAGTCTTGGGGATTATAACTGGTGCTGGCCCTTTCTTTTTGGTTTTCTTACCCTGTTCAGTGCTTCTTGAATTTTTATAAGTTGATCATTGGAGGACACCAATCACAGGTGAGAAGACCTGAAATTATGAGCCTAAATAAACCCTTCCACTTAAATTGTATATGTCATATATTTAGTGCCAGAACTGGTGCATCTAACCAAAGCATTGTATGAAACTGAAATTCATTTAAATCTCATGTTATGATATGTAACACTTTGGTAGTAGTTTTTAATAATCCAACTATATATTAAGCCTTATCCTGAAGATACTTTGTGAAGTATCATTAAAAACTCCAAAATTAAGAAATATATCATAAAAATAATTTCTTCAATATTATCATTAAAAGAATGATTATGCTTATATTAAAAAAAAAACTTAAACATATTTGTTGCCTTGAAAACAGGAATTTAGAAGCGAAAGAATCCTATTCCACTACTTTAACAGTCACAATTCTGTATTAAAATGCTGTGATACAACTCAAAAAACATATCCACATATTATGGAAGAAAACAATTTGAATTGAACATAATTTGAATTTAACACGACCCCTTCCATACTTATTTGAGTAATGTGTAGAGTACACATTTTATTTATTTATTTTAAATGTATTTGGTAAAGGCTCTCACTATGCAGTTTGGACTCGCAGTGATCCTCTTGTTTTCAGCCTCTCCAACTCTGGGCTCATAGGTGTGTGCAACCCCGTCCAGTCTTGGTGGCCAGTTCAGCGCACGGGGGTGGGTGCAGCAAGGCATGTGTTGCCGGGATTGAGTCCGGTCCACGCTCTTGCTTAAGCAGGCACTTAGTCAGCTGAGCTGTCTCTCCAGCCCACAGTACACATTTTACAATGAGAATATATTTCCTTATTAAAAAGTTGTTTGACAAAAATTATTGAAACTGAAACTTTACTTTCACTTATATTTTCTTAACAATTTAAACATTTTGCATCAGTGTCGTTTAGCTTTTACTTCATTGGGTAGATCTTGAAAATAAAAATGTCAATCTGATCCAGATTCCTGTTTATCATCAAGGCAGCAAAGGAAATCTAGTAGGTGATGACTTGTACACAGAGCAGGGGAGCAGCTGTCCTGATGATGTCAACCACGTCCTCCAAGAAGGCATTCAGTAAGTGCTGAAAGTCAGGGGTGGGTGAAAGACCACGGAGGCACTAGCTGATGAGAGAGGATGAGACCATGTCTGCTACCTCACTTTTCTTTCTCTATCACACCTCTTTCTCTTCCTCTCCTCATTAATAATTAGTATTTGAGATACAAAGACACAGCTGTAAATAAGTGCTTTATTGAATAGATATTTATTAAATATTTCTAGATTATTCTAAGGCAATGAACACAAGCTAACTTCCTCTTAAAGACAGAGAAAGTAAAAGAGCACTATAGAGGGGAAAATTATAGAATTCAATATATGGAAACTTTGCTCTCTTAAAATATCTCTATAACAAAGTTGAATGCTTACAGGTCTTTGTAGGCAAAAAATATCCAGTTTTGTTAGTTAAAGATTTTTTTTTTTTTTTCAGAACCAGGGATTGAACTCAGGCCTTTGTGCTTGCCAGGGAAGCACTTATTCCACTGAGCGATCTCCCCAACCCCAAGATTGTATTTTTTTATAAAAGTAAGTGGAATCCACAGGGGACTACATAATTAGTAAAGGAAAGTGGTATTGTATTAAATACATGATATAATATCAGTGGTATAATCATAAGACTAAGACACTATAAATTATGACTACTTTAATCAGGACTCAAACACAGCTGATATTTTAAACAGTGAACATTAGAAGCAATATAGAGATAATAAGAATCTGATTTTTAAATCCATATTAATATGCTTTAATTTGATGTCCACAGCAGTTTGGAGTCAAAATAAAACTGCTTAAAGATGATGAAAGTCTGAAACATTAACATCACTTGAGTTTTATTGTAATCATTTTCAGAAAGATTTAGGAGGCAATAGCTTTCAAAGGCAAAAATAAAAAAACAAACAAGCAAAAATCTTCCTCTAACCCCCTCCCTGCCAAAAGCAAAAATCTATATGTGGTAGGAAGATTCTTGAAATGACATACAGCTAATAAAGTGATGAATATCCTTCTTGTATACTCGTGATAGTCTCATTGCTCACACTTAGATACCATGAATGACTCTTGCACTCCTTAGCTGGCTGAAGCAGAAGAGCCCAAGAAGGAAGTCAGAGTGACTAGAGATCTTGGCGTGCAATCTGGCCTTACGGGAAACCCATGCTCATGTCTGTATCAGCAAGTTGATGCGAGTGCAGGAGCCAGCAACCGCCCTCTGGGTTGCAAAAGAGGGAACAAAGACAAATACTTTCATTATAGTGTTTGTCACTCTAAAGAGAACTGACCCTATGACTCAACATGTCACTTGTTTAGTTACATAGGAAAAAAGCACTTAGGAAGAAAATAAAAGACAATATTCTGTGTCAGGGAACTGGGAGATCACGAAGATAATTTATGGCTATATAACTTAATTTGTAAAGGTTAATAAAGTGAAAAAAACTAAATTGCGTGTCAACAGAAAGTGTTCATCTAAGTTTCAGTTTTATGATTTTAGCCAAAAAGTTCATTTATTTCATCAGTAAAATTCTCTTATTTGTTATTGTATCTGATAAACTATTGATCACAAAAGATGAGATAACATCTCATGTTGCCTGGCAGATTTAGTTTTTAAACATTAGAAAAATATGATAAAAATTTAAGAAGAAATAGGAAACATATGTATTGTTTTTTCATTTTTCTGGAAGACATCACACTTAGCTGTACTCGGTGTATATGTTATATATAATATTCTCTAGTATGGTAGTACTCAATATATTCTTTTAAATTTATTTCAGTGATGCTTGTTAATAATATATAATAGACCACTCATATTTTGTTATTGTGAAGAATGTCATCAATGTGAATTAATTAGGATGGAAATAATCTAAATTTGTCTGAATTTCCTGTGTGTTAAGTATGCCTCATAATATTACTCTTTTTGAAAATGTATTATCATGTTACTGTATTAAGTCAACATTTCCATGAATAAGGGTAGAATACTAATATGAGTAGAGGAGGTTTTATTGATTTCCTACTGCAAATAAAAAAATGTTACTAACATTTCTTTAAGGCAGTTTAGCAAGAATTCGAGATGAAGCCCAGCCACACAGCTCAACAGACTAAAGCACCTGCTTAGGAAGGTGCAAGGAAGGGGTTCAATTCCTAGGTTGCCATGGTGGCCCTTCCCCCAGCCCCAGGGTGCACTGAGATGACAACTGACATTGGGCCTCATGGCACATGCCTGTATTTCCAGTGCTTGGGAGTCTGAAAGCAGGAGGATCACTATGAGTCCGATCTGTGCAGTGCAACCTGTACTAAATACACAAAAAAGGAATTCCAAATGATTTATATTGCTAACTCTCAAAAGAGGTGTAGTTCATAATACTGAAATGCTTAATTATTATTAGTACAAATATATTTATTCTGAGGAGAATGAAACTGAAAAGGTATGATTTTTAATCTCATTAACTATGGTTAGTAAACTGTACTTCTGGATGTGTCTGCATAGATTATAAGAACATCACTTTGGTAAGGATGATGAGTTTACGATGCCTTCCCTCTGGCTTCTTTCCTTTTGCTTGTCTTCATGGATGAAATAAAGAGCTTTTCTTTACCATTCATTTATGCCATACTATTTCTACCTTTGAGACTTCTGACCATGGACTGAAATTTTACCATATGCAAAAAGGAAACATTCTTTTATTAAGTTGTATGTTTCAGATATTTTGATTCAGCAATGGAATATGACCAATGCAAAAAATTAATACCAGGAGTGGGATAAGAATATTTTAATGTTAATAAATCCTAACTACTATAAATGGATAGGCTGATAGAAATATGAAGAGTAAAAGACTGTCTCATGTATTCAGATATAAATAAAGACCCTCTCGTATACTGGATTTTAGGCCATTCACCTACATTCTAAAAAGTCCTGTCAATGAATCTATATATATTTTGTCTATATCCTAATGCTTTTTGTGATGCTAAATTTAAAGACTGCAAGCAACTTAATCTTGTAAGGGAAATTTCAAAGCAGGACAACATTCAGTATGGGGCATGAGTGTTTTTGGCTACATCTAGCTGAATGTACAAAGGCTGTTATGAACATAAACCAGAGTGAAAACATTTGAAAAATGTGCCATTTTTCCACAAAATTAAAAAGCAGTATCGGTTTAAAAAAGATTGTGCTTAAGAGTTTAATACCTTTAAAAAGAAGTCAGAAACTTTGTATAGTGATGGTAAGAAAGTTCTTTTGATTGTAATCTCAGAAATTTATAAAACCCCACCTTTGAAAGGTTTCACACTGTAAAACATACTCAAGGAAGCCCTGCTCACTCAGGACCTCATAGATATTATCTCATTCAGCCACGGAGGCACTTGGGTTGTTGCAGCTATGACCCAAGGGCATCTGGCTCCTGCTCACACAAATGGTAGACCTCGGCATTGTGCATATTATGATTATTATTTTGTATGCCTTCTGGATGAAAAAGTTATAGATGCTTCCCACTCAGAATAAAAGGAAGTCCTGAGATACAAGACAAATTTTTATCTGTATTATATAACCTTTTAGAGGACGATGCATAAAGTCATGAGAATAAAGATGAAATACACTGGAGACAGAGAAGTTCACAGGGTCAGGAACAGGGAACATCTGCTGAGGAAAGCTGCAGATCACAAGTGGAGCCAGGCTGAGGGAGAAGACCAAAATGAGCTCTGCTATCAGGGTGGGGCTACACAAGGCCTCTGAAATTCAGATTACATCATCGTGTTCCCTGGATACTGGAATAACACTATAAAATTCAACATTTCCCCTGCTAAATTTCAGACTTGTTTTGGTCTAACTCTATTCTTTTTTCTTTTTTCTTTCCTTCTCAATTAAGAATTTTTACCCTGGTCTTTGTATCATGGAAGTATATAACCTGCTTTAATTCACAGATATGAATTTTCCTAGAATGTCAGAGAAGACATGGACTTTTGAGCAGTACATAGATTGTTGGGGCTTTGGAGAATTAGATAAAGCAGTTTCCATGGTAAACAGGGCAGTTATATCTGGTTTAATGGAATCATGATGTTGTATTGTCTTTATTTGAAGATTTAATACACTTTAAGGGAATGTGTGCATATCAAGTTCACAGGGTGAACTTGTGATAGTTAATTTTGAGCGTCAAATTTATTGTTTTGGGAACTGCCTAGAACATCAGTAATGCATGTTTCTGGTTTCTCTAAATAGGTGGTAGTTCTGGGCCTTAGGTACTACACCTAAGCACTGGCCTTCTATTTTCTAGCTATTCTTTGTAGCTGTGTCTTGACCACTTTAAAGTGTACTGCTTTTCCTTACTATACCCTCAGCCTTAGAGTCAGACAACTATGTGTAAAACCTGAAACCATAAATCAAACAGACTTCTCCATTAAGTTGTGCATTTCAAACACTGTTTTCTAGCAACAACTACAAAATGCCAACAGTACAAAGAAGCTAAGGTAACTGTGTTATGCAAGTACTGCATCAGCTCAGTGATCATTTACATCTAGATTTGTGTGATTTACCTGTTGTATGATGAAAATGGCACTATATTCCTATGAACACTCAAAGGAAATCAGATAATTCCAAAAGAACACACACAAAAAATACAACTCTCATGAGAAAGATATGCCACAAAATAGCTCACGGGTTCTTCTTAACTATCAAGGTCATCAAAATTCACCAAGGCTTGGAAGTGTTCACATCAACATATTTTCTAATTGTTTCCTCTTTTTTTTTTTTTGCTTGATGAATAAGTTTATTTGCCTTTATCTGAAAAATCTTCATAGAAATTTGGTTTAACTTTCAGCAGCCCGCTCCTGAGCTCTGAGGAAGCTTGCCTTCTTTTGAGCTACCCGATCTTTCTTCTGGGCAAGGGACATTTTGGGACGGTTCCACCTCTTCTTTTTAACTTCTCTCTTCGGCTTCT
>PVKA01019253.1:0-42384 GCA_004027165.1 Ctenomys sociabilis
TATTAAGTACATACATTTCATATTTGCAGAAGGATTTTGCAACACATATTTAATCCCCATGGCTTTAGTGCGGAAAAGCAGTCCTACTTTTATCTGTGCACACAAGGGCATAACAATTAAAATGTTTAAAGAGGTCTGAAAAGTAATGACTGAGCAATGATTAGAATATTTGAATTGTTTTCAAATCCATTACTTTAAAAAAGTTGAGCCAGGGAGACAGCTCAGTGACATAAGTGCCTGCCTGTCAAATGTAAGGTCCTGGGTTTGATCCCCAGTAAAAAAAATTTTAAAATTAAGAAATTGCCCTTCCATTTGCTATTATTTTCATCTCTTCCATCGTGACCAATCTAGTGGCACCAAACAGATTGAGGAGAAGAAAGTGCCTTGTCGAGTCTAAGGTGTGTGTTTACCAAGGAATTTAATTACCAGAGAACCATAGCATCATAGCACCTATGCAACTTTGCACTGTAGCCAGGCTAGCTCACTTCTGACCTTGGAGAAAGGACTCTTGGTAAATGGGATGTAGATGGCTCTAAGGTGAGGGAATTGTGCATACAAGTATATTTTCACAGGCTGGAACTAGAAAAATGCACTATGCCCACAGCTTCTAAAAATGTATTGTAATAAATAAAGACCTTTCCAACTGTTGTCATCAGTGCTAATACTGCTGACCATTTGTAGTCACTGAGCCTGCACAGGTGCAGCATAGGGCTGAAATGTTATTGCACATTGCAGTAATTACGACCAGGCAAACAGTTGGAATGAGAACCGGATGCTTCTTATTCTTGAAACTTGCTTCACATGTCCCTTTGGAACTGACAAATTGCTCAGGTGAAAGTCATCCCCTGCCAGGTTTCCGCAATTTTCTCAGCTTCGTGCAACTTTTCATTTTCTTGTTCCTTGTCACGAACGTAGAAAAAGAGCCACCTAATACCTTTGGGATAGCATTTGCAGCTTAGCTGCAAAGTAGAAGTGCTGGGCAAGTCAGGAGAGGGCTGTCTTTTACAACAGGATGCTTGAATGTGTCAGCTGCTTTGCAACTACCTGACAAATCGCAACATGGGGTGATTTCCACCACCAACAGGAACCACTTTTGTTCCACAGGTGATAGCTAGGTGGTGCTGATTGAAAATCCACGCCAACTGTGCACATGCACCCAGGAAGTAAACAACATGGGTATGACAATACTGGGGTGAGCAGTGAAGTTTCCAGGCATAAATCAGAAATTTTAGCCTGAGAATATAAATCAAGCAATCACAATGTGGGTGAGTGAAAGAGCTTAGAGAGGTAATTCCTACTCTGTTCTGAGGCAGCTATTTTCTACTTGTGCAAATGAGCTTAATGTAGTTGTAAGTGTGTGTAGCTGTGAAATAAAGATATAGCCACAGGAAAACTGACCTGCCCAGTTCCATTGCCCATAACAAAATTTATGTACAAGAAAAACAATGTTAAAATATTTTACTGACAAGAGTGCTAGAGACTCTTGTTGAGTATCAATGAACCTTTTATTAAATGGGCCAATGTTGTATAAGAAGGGGTTTGCTATAAGTAATAGAGAGCCTGTATTAATTAGATAGGGTTGTTTTTCTCTTATAGTAAGTCTGGTGGGGGCAGATTCTACCAGGACAGACCCCTCAGTGTGTCTGTTTATCATCAGCTCATGGTCTTTGTCTCAGTGATTATAGTGGAGCTTCACCATCACAAGTTGGCTCCTGGGTCTCCAGCATTATGTGCACAAGAAGAAAAGCAATGCAGGGATAAAGAGAGCCTTGCCTGTTACCTGCTCTAAAAACAAATGGCTACTCAGTGTCCTGCATACTTGTGCTTGCTTCTCATTGTATTTGTTGACCCATGTGTACCCTTCAACCAGGTGAGGCTGGAGAATATTTCATTTTACTGTCCTCTATAGTAGAGACAGACAAGGAGGTGGAGGTGGGAATATACCCGGCCTTAACTTCTTAACAGGCATGCTGCCCAAGGAGCAAACATCATTTCAGAGATTTCTCTATCTCTTCTTTCAACCAATATTTCCATAGTCATCATTCACATCAGGCATGCATAGTTTCTGGTAGCTGGATGTTTCCTTTTAACATCTGGTTGTTTTGCCCCCTTTTCCTTTGAATTCTGACTGTGCTGTCCTTGGCCAGTAAGAGCTGCCATTCAAGGCTAGCTCCTAAATTCTCCCCTTAGTTTATGTCCTCTTCCTAGCTCACTGATCTAGGCACAGGTTTTCACTTGAAGGTGCATTTCTAGGCTGTGCCTGTTTGGGAACCAAGCTCCTGACAGGACATCACCATGCAGAAACCTCAAAGGCAACTCAAATTTAGCATCTCTATAAATAAACCATCACCTCTCACCAACCTTGTCTTTCTCCAAAATTAATCTTTTACTTTAAATAAGTGTATCATTCATGCAGGTACATAAGCCAGGATCTCCCCCATATCCAGTACATTACAGTATATAAGAGCACAGCTACTACTGTATGGTCTATGCTACTTTTCTCAGACAGCTCTAACCTCCCCATATCTACCCTTGCCTTCTGCCATACATTCTTTACCTTGTCTTTCATCCTTGCCCTTTAGGACTTTGTATTGAGGATGGGAGACAGAGACAAAATCCTATAAATGTGAATTAAAATAACACATTGCTATTGATTTTGACCACCAGACACAAACTTGAATAGAAAACCTGGACAATATAGTTCAGGGACTTACTGTCTTTGTTTTGTGCCCACATCCCATATGTCTTATCTATCTGTAACTTTTCATCTGGATAATTTTCAATTTATAGGTTTACATACTGTGGAGATTTTATGTTAAGTTGTCTGTTTCCCTGTGGCATGCATCAAGACACTGTGTTCTCACCAACAAATGAAGCTCAAACTCCCTCATGGAGAAAGTTCTCCTGGGCGGGTTTCTTGTGGGCAGCTACTATAACTATGGAAGTGCACATTCTGAGAGATTTAACTCATTGAGAATGGGACTTCCTGAGAATGTTCTTACATTATAAGATTGTAAGTCCATTTAACTTTGCCTATGAAATACTCTTTCCTACCTACATGTTACCAAACTTTGTAAAATGCATTCCAGGGACACGAACAGAGTAAGAATTGTCAATAATTCATACATTTCTCTAAAATAAAGCACATCTCGAAAAATTGGAAAAGTACACTGATAAAAGCAAAACACTAGTGGCTTTGTTTTTGTTTGGTGGATAGATTTTGGAGAATTCCTTTCAAAGATGGATGGTTCCTTGTAGCGAATCTATCTCAATTAGTTCAAGCCCCTTGTTCATTTTTGGCAGACTCTCATGTGAATTCCCCTACTTGCTGTCCCATTTTTATTATATATATTTTTAGACCTAAATGTGAAGACATGTTAGAAAGGAAATTCTTCATGACCTCCTGCCCAAATTAATGGTCATTGTGGGAATATGCAGAATTTGTTTCTCTTGTCCCATGTGTAGATCTCAGTATCTTATCTCCTGAGGCTCAGAATATGCATCTGGTGAAACACAGAGGAGCATAGGAATTTAGTTGAAGCACCCAGATAACAATTAATGTGGGTGTGTTAAGCCACTGAATCATTCAGGTTGAAATACAGGGTTGCTTTTTAGCTTTCTGGCTCCCAAAACAGCTTAATTCTCAGGTTTTCTTAGCCTGTTTCCTTAGACTTCTACCACATATATAAATCTCATTATATTCCTCTAAGATTCCTGCACAAATAATTTTTTTTTTTTTTTTTTTTTTTGAGACAGGGTCTCACTCTGCAGTTCAGGCTGGCCTTAAGCTCACTTTGTAGCTCAGGCTGGTCTCGAACTCACAACAATCCTCCTGCCTCAGCCTCCCTAGTGCTGGGATTACAGGCATGTGCCACCACGCCCGGCTCTGCACAAATAATTTTGATTAAGAAAACTATGATAGCTTGCAGTTGATTGTGAATGACACCCAAGAGATTAAGAATATATATACCATAGAATAACCATTGATGAATTCCTATCATTTTGTTTAGTGAAATTCTGTATAATTCCTAATGTTTTTCACTATTTTTATTCTCTTTAAAAGTAAAAAAAAGAAGAGAGAGACCTAATGAAATCTATAGAGCACAAAATTGGATATTAAAGGATTTCTTGAGCCACATTTCATATGAAATGTGCATTTTACTTTACAATGGAAATCTCCAATGTAGATAGTTATAGTACCTTATAAATGAATAATAAGAGATTGGTTATACTGAGTGTATTTGTTTCTGTGGAAGTTAAACACTGACAACATACAGTGGGACCTCCAAAAGGGAGGTTGATCGTAACCAGCAGGAGCAGTCAAGAGGAAAAACTAGCAGGGAAACATTAAATCCTATATATCCATGTCCAGCATCTGTGGTAAACTGCAGTTGTAGCCTCATTCATTTTGGGTGGTTTTAGTTTTCATTGTTTTTCTTAGGCTGGTTTTGTTTGCTCCTTGTAGCTTTCCTCGGATTTTGCATGTTCTTAGATTAACCAACTTCCAGGGCTCTTCAACACGTCTTTGGCTTCACTCTTTCAGCTTTTGTGCTGCCCTCTTAAGGACACACTGCTTGGCCTCCCAAGTCTTCTGATATCTAGGTTGAGGTCCCCTGATCCCATAACTCTTTTATTCTATACACTTATAGGGCTAGCACAGTGTTAATGAAGCCAAAGTTTGCTGTCAGATAAAGGAGTAGTTACACCCTTTGAATTATATCTGGGGAGGTCTCTCAGTAACTAGATGGTAGAACACTGTGAGCCAAATCTCATGGAACAAATTCTCTTTGTGGCCCTTCTCAAACAGGGTGTTCTGGGGCTCCTTTTGCAGTGAGTAGCAATGAGTTCCAGCAGGTGCTCTGAGGCATAAAGAAGCCACTACTGTTGATTGTTACAACAGTGGCCAGAGTCAGAGGTAGGCCCACGGGTAGCTGAATGATGAGCTAGAGGCATCCAATGTACCATTTTAAGTTTCATATTTATACGTATAATTTTGTACAATTTATATACATGTATATAATTACATATACAGCACAGATGGTATTACTATATATGTTGATACAGGTCTTCTACCAAGCAGAAGAAATGGCAGGATTAACTACATGTGTGAAACATGCATGAGGAAAAAAGCTTGTAAGATAAAAAGGGAAGGGAGGCAGCAGTGACTGAGCCAGCTGGTTATAAGGCAAGTCTGACTCAAAGTCAAGGAGAGAGGGAAGGAAGGATGGAAGGAACGTTCTGAGACCATCTGACTCAGGTGCAGTTCTAGGGAGTCTGGCCAGACTGCCTTTTTATTTTATTTTATTTTTTATTTTTTTATTTTTTTGGCGGAACTGGGGAATTGAACTCAGGCCCTTGTGCTTGCCAGTGAAGTGCTTATTCCACTGAGCCATCTCCCCAGTCCCCCCTTTTTTTTAAATATGAATTTAGGACAGGGTCTACAGGGTGTACAGGATATACAGGATCTCACTATGTCGATGAGACTCGTAGTGACTCTCCTGTTTTCCGCCTCCCAGGCACTGGGATTGCAGGCATGTGTCACCATGCCCAGTCTCAGTCACCGACTCAGCACACCCTGGGGGCTGGGCTGGCAGCACACCAGGGACAGAAACCCGGCCTCTGCGCTCTGCCAAAGCAGGTGCTTTAGTTCGCTGAGCTATCTGACTGGCTCCAGACTGTCTTGGAGAATCTTCAAGACCTGCGGTAGTTGTCAATTCAGCCATACATCCATGTACTGGTTTCCTTCATTTTCTCTTTCACATTCCCAGACTTCCAATCCTGCCCCTTTGGAAATAAGGAGTACTCAAAATATTCAGGAATCTTTAAGAAGATTTGTTATGGTAAAAGACACATTGCCATTGACCTCCCTCAAAATACTCCCTTGCTTTGAACTTGCTATACTATCACTGATGCTTTCTGAAGCAGTTCTAAGTGTTCTTTCATGAGTGTCTTTATGAGATGTGGTTAAAAATAGGGTAAATGGTGCTGCTAAGTGCCATCCAACAGAAGGGCAGGCTTAGAACATTGTCATGTGTCCTCACCTCCTTATTCACTGGATCTGGCACCATGTGATTTCCTGTTCCTCTCCAAAGTCAAAATGTCCATGAAAGGTAAACATTTTGAATTGATTCCAACTATCATGATAGCCTCACGAAGGAAACTAAAGAAACTCACAGAGGAGGACTTCCAGAACTGCTTCAGAAAATGGAAATAATGGTGAGATAAGTGTGTCAGAAATAAGGGGCAATACTTTTGGAGATGTTAATGGAAATCTTCCTTTTACTGTAATAATTTTAAAAAATTAAGCTTTTATTATTGAAAGTGTCCTACTAATCAGTTTTGAAACTGTCACATGATTATGTGGTTCTCAATAAAATTATTTTTAAAAAGCTTTCATTTTTCTGTCAGAACTTTGTTCTGACAGAATGCCTTTCCAAAGGAACCCTATACTGACCTTTTTTCTAAGCTTTCAGAGAGAGCTATACTTAACCTCTTTGTCAACTGTTTTCTCTTTGGATTCACTCACTACAATAAATGCACATGAAGCAAAACTAAACCTATGTATCATGGCACCTAATGTCACCTCACATGCTACCATGTACCTTGTGCCTGCTTGGGGAGCATCTCCTAGACATGGACCCACTTTGTGTCCCTACACCTTGGCGGGAGTCAGGCTCACTGCAAGTGTGAGTTTCCAGAGGTCTAGCCAGACCTCTTCCTTGGTGGGATCCTGAAATGTAGGTCTGATGGGCACATTCTCATGGTCACTTCTGATTGCACCAAATAAAAGTTGTGAAGGTGACAAATACATAACTAAAGTTTTAGGAACCTGGTTTCTGCTGAGAAGCAGGTTTACTTTTGACATTACACTGAATTTAATCTTGGCCCTTAAAACCCTAACTGCAGATATGGAGACCTTCATGTTCCAGAGCCAGATGAATGAGTAAATTTGGGGTAGATTTCTTTACAAAGCTGTTTGTGGTGGATTAACAAGTGGTGATTGGTTTGTTTCACCCAGCCGACCTGGTCTAGCACAGTGCGGTGTGAAGGCCCACCTGAGGACTGCTGCCAGCGGCATAAAAGGCAGGACTAGAGAAGAAGAGGGGAAGCCGCTAGGGAAGCTGCTTGGACACTGTTGGGCAGCTGCTGGAAGCTACTGGTTCTCTTGGGCTCCTATGCTGAGGGGCCCACTGCTCCTAGAAAAGTTTGTCCTACTGGCTTTTCTGATAGGAGCCCAGCTATTCTTATCCTCAGAGGAGTTTAGGACCTTACCGTTGCTGAGTGCTTACTTTGGGTATCACTTCCTGACTCCCGTTCGGATCCCTCAGCCTGCTAGTATACAGCCTCCATCCTACTGGCACGAACTTTCTAGCTTCCACCGCTGTCCTTGGGGCCTTCCCAGCACAGATCTCCATAATATGGCTACATGAGACACTGTCAAGGGTGCTGGGCTTCCAGCTGGACTCAAGCAGGATGCCGTCACGGGAGCCAGGCCCGCAGCTGCATTCTTTGTCTTTAGTGTGCGTACCGATTTCCTGCACTCTGTATACGATTCTTTGGGTAATTCATTATAAAATAATCTTATAGAATGTATTGTATTGTTCACCTTGCAGAACCCCAAACTAAACACTAAGTCTAAGACTTGGTGAATGTGAATTTCTTTTCCTTTTCCTGCCTGCTTTTCTTCTCACCTGACATTCCCCTCAAATCCTTCAGTGTTTCTTCTCTTTTGCTTCCCCCTTTGTTCCTTAGCGGGCAGAAGAGCTCCTTTGAAGTAAACTGAATGAGGAGAAAAATAAATGCAGTTATATGAATAACAAGAGCACCCTTAAAGAGATAAGTGTTCTGAAGGCTTTGCTTGCCTGGAGAGGAGGTGGGAGGGTGGTAATAGCAGGTTTATTGAATAACTGCTTATTTAATTATTTCTTCATTGGGGTAGGTATGCTGGTATTCAGTTAAGCATGGATAAATCCATTTCCACATTCTTTTTCCTTTTGCAGTTAGTGAAGAGACATTCCAGATCTGTCATTATAACCCTTAGTCCCAGTTAAAATAGAAACTAAAAATGCAAAATAAGTCACACAAATGGCTCTAAGACAAAGATATGTGGTTGCTTTTAGGCTTTCCTTACAGAAGATTTGAAATAAAAAAAATTTAGGCTGATGTAGGAGTTTCCTGAATGCTTCTTGTATATGAACATATTGTGAAAAATATGCATCTATTAAAACACAGCCAGACAAATATTGAGAAAGATGGAAAACAGGTTTCTGCAGCCTGCAGCTTTGAGGGAGAGCAAAGAAGGCTCAGTTTAAGTTGGTTTTGGATGCCATCATGGGGCTATTACTCTTTTGTTCCTTCTGTGTGCTATGTGGACATACAGAAGACAAGGTTATGATTTTGGTAACAAGGTGCATTTTAAATCCCTGTCCTGTCATACCAACTCACTCAGGGAAAGACTCTAAACTGCAGTATAAAATGGAGCAATGTAAATTATCAGCATAGGTGTTAAAACACCAAGCCTGGGAACATGGTTTAGTGGGTTTGAGGGCACGAGAAACATAAGCACCATTTGAATTTATGCTTTATTTTTCTCCTAGACTCTTAAATTGTAGACCCACAAATCCTCTGGAAACAACTGCCAAAGAGCTAACACTACAACATACTCTCCTTTCCCTATTCCCAGAAGATTGTCAGCTTTCGGCAAAAACCGGGATTATGGATGTGCCTGTCCACATCTCCTCTGGAGGAGTACTCTGTTTTCCATCTTAGAGTAATAAAACATGAGTTTTAGAAAGAGGGAAGATGTTTGTCCAAGGTCACCCTGTGGAGTCAGCCAAGAATTATAGAGTACAAATAGAATTCAAGCCCCCTGCCTTTTATTTCAATGTTTCAACCTCCCCCTTGGACATGTCTTATGTGTGGAACTTATAGCCACATGGAGATTTCTCAAAGGCCTATATTTAAGGGCACTTAGTTGTAGCCCAGCTATTCAAATGTCCCTGTTCCAGCTACTGCAGTGCAGAATGAAAATGAGGGGAGAATTTAATGTCTATTGAAAGCTGACTCAGAGTGTGTAAAGGTGAAAGTGTGTGGTCTGAAGGCTTAGCTGCCTGTTGAGTTCTTTTATTCAATAACTCAAGTAGCCTGTTGTGAGCTGCTTTAGTACTATTAACACATCTGGAGTTAGTGGTCATACATTGGGGACTTTTTAGAATGTAAAAGTAGCTTTGTAGGCAAACTTGTGTTAGAAAGAAATACTTCTGAAGAACTTTATAAAGTTCACCCCTCTCTCCCTGATTCAATTCCACTGGGCTTTTCATGGAGCATGTTATACCTGTATACTTATTTGGAGTTACAAAAATTGACCTCCTGTTCTTCATTGTATTTATTTTCAATGTAGCCCTTTGGATCTCTGAGCAGATCCTCAAATCAAACAAGCTAACATGATAGTCAATAGTGAAGGCACTTTACTAATGCTGTCTATTGGCACTTGGACCTCTTCCCTAACTTGCCCTGGCCTCCAAGCCTGGCCTACATAGACAGCGGGTATGGCTCCCTTGCCTTCAGCTTCTGTTTAGAACTAGTCCAAATTGAAGAATGTGCGTAGAGTGTTTTGAAGTCATAGCCATCCTCTTTTCCCTTTTACATTCACTCTCCTTCCTCATTCCATTCCCAAGGATGAGTGAGAGTCAAGAGCCAGGCTAGTTACTGAACTGAAATACAATTTTCCCAGGAGGAACACAAGTGATTGAAAGTCAGTCCACTAAAGATTGAAGCCACTTTCAGAAATCTAGAGAACTAAACTGAAAAAAGACAGTGAAGCAGATATACTAGTTCCTCAACCTAGAGTAGCAACTAATACCTTACTCGCTTCTATCCAAGAAGGCCACTGGGCTCTATTGCAGTCTCTTGGGGATGTTCAGTGCTGAAGCTGCAGCTGGCACTGGCCAAGGTTTCCTTGGCTGAAGGAAAGATGACTCTGGCCAGCAGATGTAGCAAACTAGCATTGCATTACACAACCATTTAGTGAGATTTGCAATATCCAGTCTTTGCAGGATTTTGTCCCATCCAAGCGACTAAAGCAAGCTATATAAACCTAAGAGTGAAACTGTTTACTTGGCCACTTGGGTTT
This sequence comes from Ctenomys sociabilis, assembly GCA_004027165.1. Classification (NCBI taxonomy): domain Eukaryota; kingdom Metazoa; phylum Chordata; class Mammalia; order Rodentia; family Ctenomyidae; genus Ctenomys; species Ctenomys sociabilis. Next base: position 10,133 of record PVKA01019253.1, read on the forward strand.
GGCTTACCAGAGACATCATAAATAATGAATCCTTGTTGTCTTTTCTACCTTCCCTCCCCCTGAGTACATGGGGCTCACTTGACTTCAGAGACTTCTGTGTTGATAAAGAAGCTCTGTTTTCCTTTGTTGGGATATAGTTACTGACACTGAATTGTACCACCTTCATTTATGTTGTGTCAACCTTTAATATATTCCAAAGTACATAAGGCTGGTGCCTCATTGATGTTCCTTTGGTAAACTCCATAAAGCACACACACCTGCCTGAGAGGTGGAAGTCATCTGGTGAATAGCACATGCCGCCAATATAGAGCAATTCACTGACCTCCAGACTGACCTCGCTTAACTGCAGAGATCTGATGAAATCAGAGCAGAAGGTGACAAGGCTGTGAGTTTAATTAAAGGAACTGTTTTGTTCAATCCATGTTCATCCTCTCCCCCCTCACACAGTAATGCTCACACATGCCAAGAAAATCACATCCAGGATGAGACCATGACCCAGTGATCTCATTCAGGATGTGACATTATCTCTTTTTAACAACCTTGGAAGGTCAATGCCATTTTCAACTCTGGGAGATATCCATGCAGCCAATGACAGCACAAAATTTAACAGACTTTTTGTTTTCATGCTGTCTAAGGCAAGGGGTCACTAGCCAGCTATGGCAGGGAATTCAAACACTTTTCTAGTCTTCTCAAGGTAGTGGAAACCACATGTGTCCTAGAGACAAGACATAAACATTCATGGAATGAGAAAATTACACAAAACTTTCTCATTCCAAAATCTGCCTTTTCTTCCATGTACGGGAAGGATTTCTACCTTTTCTACAAAGGGTTGATGATTTAGCTTCTTAAACTCATTACTCAATAGTAAAAAGATATGGCTACTGTATAACCTTAAAAGTATGTTCCCTTCAGCTTTCTGTTCCAATCTGCTTTTGGTCACTCTCATTCATCTGCTCATGGCTGGTTGCCTGGATTAATTTTCTAGACTGAATATATTTCCTTGCATTACTAACATATGTGACAAATAACTAATCTGACTCATCAAAATGCATTAGAATGCAGTGTTCCAGTTACTGAAGGACATTTGAAATTCAGCAAGTTGTCTTCTTACGGTTACTGCCAGAGACAGTAAAAAATTATGAAGAGGTAGAGTGATGTGCTTGAGCCCACTGTGTGCCTAGAATTTGAATCAGCATCTTTGTTGTTACTGTTCTAGCAATCCAAGAAAACTTGGACCTACCTCTGTTTGTTTTGTACTTCTTAAAATATTTTTCAAATTAAACTTTGAAACGTAACTGAAATAATTTCCGAGAAGCACAGAATTGCCCAGATTATAAATCATCTACAACAGCAGTAAATGGATATACTAAATATACCTAACATAGTTTAAAGAATTCTAAATATATCATTCCTTTTCTAGGACTATTTCCATATTATACATTTCCACATAGGCCTTTTAAATCAGGCAATAGTTAGGCTGGGTGAGCAATAAATCTAAATGAGATGCAAAAGAATGTGTTGCAATGAATGTGGTATAAGTGTCAGTATTTAATTGGATGTAATGGGCATCTTTCAGAAATCTCTAAATACGTGCAAGTTGTCACTGGAAAACAGATTCACAGTGTCTCTCTGAAAGAAAAATGAGGCAATTTTTACAACTGTACTTTAAATTACATGTTAGAAACTGTATTAGGGCAAAATGCTGTCACAGCGTCAGAATTCCAAGAATATTGAACATGACTGCTATACATAGATACGTACATTACAACTTTAAAAAAATTGTTTTAGCTTTTTGTCATGGGGGAAAAGAACCCTTTCAAATCCAACTTGTAGGAGAAAAGTCTATTTTAGCTCATGGCCTCAGAGGTTTCAGCCCATGATTGGCTAGCTCCAGGGCAAAGCATCACAGTGGAGAGGGATGCCAGAGTAAAAGGTACTGTGAGGATGCTTACCTCATGGTGCCTGGATGAGATCCAAGCAAGAGATGTGGCCTCCCATGCCCCTCTCCCAGAGACCTACCTCCTCCAGCTGGGTCTTTCCCCCTAATAGTTTGTTCAGTCAGGTATGAGTATGTCAACAGAATGATTTATTGATGAGGTTAGTGCCCTCATGGTCCAACTGCCTTCCCAAACCTCACTTCTGAACACATGAGACTTTTGGGGACAATACTACTGAACAACTTGTCATTTTTCCTTCATGATTTTATCTTGATTTAAAATTTTTTTTTTCTCATGGTTTTATCTTATTCCTTTCAAAGAGTCTCATATACCCCTGTTCTCATCATTACATGCCTTGGAGGCTTTCTTGAGGGGATGAGGAAGACTGATTTAGGTAGGAGCTGACTTAAAGCTCAAAAGCTGCAGAGGTGAGCTCTGATTTCCCAAACTTGAATTCTTCTGCAACTTGAGTGGACCTGGCATTTTTATCTACTTTTATTTATCTGCAAAAGGAAGATTGCATATAATTTGCCTCTGTGGATGGTCATGAAGGAAAAAAGTGTATCTCATAAAAATCCTACAGAGCCCTTTTCCAATATAATGTGTGAATATGACACAGCAGATAGGCAGCTGGCTGCACAGGGAGGCTGCAGATGTTCATTATCACAGCATTAAAGCTCATTGTTGATGCTTTTCAAACGATCTCAGTGTTCTCTCAACATTAGCAAGCACCGCATACCAAAGCATTTGGCTAAATTAGCCAAAGAGCAGGGTAGAAGAGTGTGCAGTGCTATATGTTAGCACATGAAGCTTGGGGTCTTGTCTACATTCAAATTCTCCATCCACTACCTTTTTTAGCTTTATGCCATTTATTTAGTCTTGGTACCATTTCTTTAAGTCTTCTAAGCCTAAATTTTCATATCATTAATAATGCCTATTAGGCCATTTATCATAGGACCTAGCAAATAGTATGCACTTACGCATTTTCTTATGACTAACATATATACTAAGTTGGGGAGTGTTAAGGTAGAGGAGAGAAAAGAAGGGTTATCAAAATACAATGTATCATCTCAGAGACCTGTAATCTTATTGGAATGTGCATATATATATATATATATATATATATATGAAATAATATATATTAGAAATAATATATATTAGAAATAATATATATTAGAAATGATATATATACATTAGAAATGATATATATACATTAGAAATAATATATATTCTAATATATATTTCTAATGTATATATTAGAAATATATATTAGAAATAACTATGAGATGTTCAAAGGAAAAAATAATTCTTGATTAAATTTGTGGATTTTTCTTATTCTTCAATCTATGAGGACGGAAACTGGCTACCACTTGGATATACCTCTGTTGGATTTGGATTGAACAAGAGTAATAGTAGATTAGATCATGTTCTCTATTACTGGTTTCCTTTGAAAAAAGAGAAAGTCCCTTTATGGAAGAATTCTTTAACGTTGGATATTCTGTTTGCTTTCTATGCGCAAATTATCTTTAGTGTATAATGTGTTAGAATCTTTAAACGTTTTTCTCCACATTGAAACTTACTCTTTAGAACAGGAGAGGATATCACCTGCTGGGATGGTTTTCTGGAGAAACTGTGTCTGGGCTGAGTCACATCCTACCTTCTTCAGACTCTTACTGGGTCTGGAACAGTTTGAAATGAAACTGCATTTTTAATGCAGTTGAATCAAATTGTGTCTTATAATTCAAAAATTTCTGTTGTGATTGTGAGGGTAACAATAGAATGGGTGAGGGTGACTTGGAAAAAGCCAAATGGGATGGGAAGAATATCCCTGTATCTTCAGTCTTTCCTTGACATCAGCATGGGATCTCTTAAAGAATCAAAGTCCCTGTTCAGATTTGCAAACACTTTTTGATAATCCAAAGCTGCTCCAGAAAACCCGAGCTTTCTACAGGTTGGATAACTACTTTTGGGATTTTGTTCAGAACTGAGATGTATCAGAATCTGGAGGGCCACAGAGAATTATCTAAAGTTCCCAGGTGATTCTCCACAACCTCTCTACCCCAATCCACACACCAACACACACACACACACACACACACACACACACACACACACACACCCCTATTGAATACAAATGCTGGTAATTAACATCTCTCTCTTAAGTCCAAATGTTAACTTCTTTAAAACCTTCTTGCCTGGTGGAATTGCAAATAGTAATAACACCTTTAGTCACACTGAGGAAAGAAATCATCATCCAAAATCCTTATGGGGCCCAAACACTTGCTTAAAACAATTTTGAATTGAATTCTGAGGTTAAAATAAAAACTCATGGCAGGTGGAATAAAAACATTTCATATGTTAAGATTAATGTTATTTTACCTGTTAAACCAAAGCATTTTACAGAAGTACCTTGATTCTAAGATACAGGAGTACAGAACGCAATGAAGGCCTCAGGTTGGAATTTAAAAGTGAGAACCTAAAGTATCTTAAAACTGTCTCATTGATATTTGTACTTCAATAAAACAAAAATAAAAAACAAGTGAGAACCTAAGAATGCTCTCGGCTACGAGTTCCTTCCCTTGCCATCTTAGTCCCAGGAATGGGCACTTTAATTTTCATCAAGAACACTTTGAAGCTCTGGGCTCTCCTCTAGGGAGGTGCCCTGGAGAAAGGAGCTTTTGAACAACTGAAAGGGCTCGTCTGTCTTTTCTTCCTCCCCTGGCAGTTTTTACCTCCAGGACTCAGGTGATCCCAGTAAGCTTTAGGCAGGGTGTGCCTTCTTAGGAGACGACTCTCAGGTTGGGAAAGCAAAGCAGAGTCTTTGAATGTAAACATAGTGTCCATCATGGCTGAGGGAGAAGGTCCACAGAGACCCTATATCAGTCAGAAACTAAGGCAGGGCAAGTCAGGGAACCAGAGCCCATTACCCACACACCCTCAAATCAAAAGTCATATCTAACTTAGATAACTGTACCTCAGAAATTTAAGCCAACACTGTAGGTAGCTAGAGAGGAAAATGGGCCCAGCACAGGTGAATCAACCTTCAGCTCTGTTGATAAAGGCAAGCACATTCCATTGGAGCCAGAGAATTCAGGTTAAGAGTTTTGAGCTGAAGGGAAAAGATAAAGCTGAAAGTTACGTCAAGAAGACTACTCAGCAAGTTCTTACGAGGATAAGTTGGAGGACAGAAAGATTAAAAAACAACTTGGGTCTAAGGAAATATGATATATTATGATATAATATGTATTTATTTGATCTCTGTCCCTGGTTCCTGGCATATATCTCCCAAAACCCTTGAAGTTGTGTTAAGTGATGTGTCTTTTTCTAGGCTATGGAAATGACTGATGGCCAGGAGCTTCTTTGTAGCCTCAGAAGAGGAGGCTGGTTGCCAAGGGAACCAGTTACAATGGCTAGAGAGCTGGAAACTTAGTCCTACTTCCAAATCTCTAGAGAGGGGAAAGGAGCTGAAGGTTGAATTGAGTGCCAGTAGCCAGTGATGTAATCAATCATGCTTATATAAAGAAGTCTCCAGAAAAATCCAAAAGGATTGGACTGGGATTGCTGAACATATGGAAATTCCTGGAAAGGACATGGAAGCTCCCTATTTTTGACCTCATAAGCATGCTTCTATCTCTTTCATCTGGATTTTCATCTGTGTCCTTTATTGTATTTTTGTATTAATATAATACATCAAAAAACATAAGTGTTTCCTTGAGTCTTGCAAACTACTTAGAAAATTAAGCAAACTCAAAGTGGAGGTCATGGTGTCTTAATTACTTTTCTTATTGTTGAGACAAAATACTCAACATCTCAATATTTAAAATTAAAAATTAGACAAGGAAAGGTTTATTTAAATCACAGTCTGTAGAGGTTTCAGTCCATAATTGGATGGCCCCAGCCAGGGCAGCTTTGCAGTGCAGAGCAATTCACGATGAGCAAAAGATAGGAAAAGCAATGAGAGAGGGCACAGAGAGAACACAGGGGGTGGGGGTGGGGGAGAGAGAAACGGAGAGAGACAGACAGACAGACAGACACACACACACAGACAGCTTTTTCTATTATTTATATTGTATGCTGGCTACTAGGGTAGCACTAGGGCAGGTGTAGAACTCAGAGCCTTAATATGAGCATTGCACTAAGAATCAATCAGTCACACACTCTGGATTCAACTACCTGCAAAAAAAAAAAAAAAAACCTTTTAAGAATTCTTTAGGTTTTGGGGAAACACCTAGACACAAACCATGACACACAGGATCCCTGGTTGATAGCTGGTCAGATGTACTGGTGACCATTGACAACTTATAACTGGCTTCCAACAGAGTAGTCTTGAGACACTGAACCCTTGACCCATGGAAGCTGCTGCCACTATCACCAGGTACACAACATTACAACAGAATCATACAGTTGATGTTCATTGGAGAATTGCGTAATGTATGTGAAAAATATACATACCCCAAATTTGAAGATTAGAACTGTTTAGAATCATACTACATGTATTGAACATGAAAAACTTGGTTGTTCCTGTCTCAAATAGGATGACAATAAGAAAACAAACAAGAAAGGGCGAAGACTCAGGATGGAAGAGAGTACAACAATAACATTAAGTTAGTTTGCCATGTGCTGTGTTTAGTCCTCCCATGTGTCAGCAAGCTTTTTTCTGTAAAATCCTGATAGATGGTTTTGCAGACCACACAGTCTTTATTACAGCCATTTACCTCAGTCTTTGGAGCACGAAAACACCCACAGACAATACATAAATAAGTTCATATGACATAAGAGGGATAAGATTTGTTTTGAGAGTCCCAGGTTAGCCTAATTGCAGTTCTAAAGTGATGGGCAGTAGGATTGTCTGTATTGTAGACACAATGTAGAGGAAAGAACGCCCTAGCCAGGAGCACCCATTAAGAATAAGCATGAGTTGCACCTAGAAAGAAATTGTGGAATGCACAGCAAACAGGGCAATATGACTCTGCATGCAAGTGTGCACCAGGCCCTCTCCATAGGTCTCTCCAGAATGGCTGCAAATTTCCCTGAAGTGAGAAGCAAAGCTGTGCCATCAAACAGACTTGATGAGCTCTGAATTTCAGAAGCACATTCGGGTTGAAGGTATTAGGACAGGTGACCAAAGGGTGTAGATTCTCCTGGTTGTCTTCTTTGGAGGCACACTCTCTCAGTTCCTTCCCCCACCAGCGGTGCCAATACAAGGTCATCCAAGGGCAGACACAGGGCTTGTGTGAGGAAGGAATAGTATTTGGTGCTGTTTTGTCTGCTAACAAGTGAACCAGCTTGGGTGGCCAACAGATGGGTCCCTGCCTCCCAAGAACTTAACATCTAAAACAAAATGCGCATAACAGCTTTCTCATTATTGTGGGTCTTCCTGAAGTGATTTTGCTGCTGCATCTTCAAAGTCAACATATTGGGTTATGTATTTGCCATTTAAGTCTTGTGTTTGATGTTCCTTGAAAGTTAAGAACTTCTGCTGCTAATAGAATGTATATTATAGAGACAGTAGGAGGAGATTTTAATTGCCAAGGAAGCACAAACCTGCACAAACATAAACTATACTTAACACATTTCTGTTGCAATCACAGCAGTTTAACTCTTACTAGTAATTTTTTTCTTTTTTATTGTTTTATTTTGTTTTCAGATGTGGAAATTCACAATAGGCCTCTCCTCATATCATTAGCCCTATACTATAATTATTTTTCAGGGAACAACTTATAAGTCTATGGGGGGGGGAAAGCCTATGGTGGGGCCGGGGAGATGGCTCAGTAGAAGAAGCGCTTGTCAGGCAAGCGCCAGGGTCTCAGTTCAATCCCCAATTCCACACAAAAAAATAAATAAATAAAATAAAATTTGGGCCAGGGAGATGGCTCATTAGAATAAGTGCTTTCCTGGCAAGCACAAGGGCCTGAGTTCAATCCCTGGTTCCGTCATAAAAAAAAAAAAAAAAAAAAAAAGATAAAAGCTTATGGTGGTCAAAAGCCTGCTGACTTTGTCAACAGTGCTCCCCTGTGTGAGAAAGGAGCAGACACTTCCCACTGGCTCTGGAAAGCAGGAAAATCAAGGCTTTGACTTGAACCAGTGGTATGAGGGGAGGACAGGGAGACTCTGCTGATACTTCCTATTGCATCCTTTAATTGGACTTTTCTGACCTAAGTCTCCTATGATGCTGCACTTATCCTTAGAGTGCTCCTATGGATGTGTATTCATCTTTAAGTTGTGATTTCCTGCTCACGTAGTGGCTAATGGCTACATGTGGGTGTTTATATTTAAATTAAATTAAAAATTCATTGCCTTAGTGACATTAGCCACATTTCAGGTGTCAAATGACCACACATGGCAAGCTGCTGCCATATTGGAAGCAGAAATAAGAAACGTTTCTACATTGTTTGTTCGGATAATGCTGTTATTATAGATGGTAGCAACGGTCAAAGCAGGTATGGAAAAACTTGCTATCTGAGGGCCATGCACAGCATCATAATTATTTATTGTGAAAATTATTCCTGTTTTCATAGCACATTTTATGATATTCCTTACCCACTAGGTTTAAAATTTGCATACGAACAAGACAAAACATGCATTAAAAAGTTCCATAAGAAGATGCACCAGACTATCAAACACGATTGTTTTGAGGGATAATAATGTAGAGCATCATTTTGTTTTTGGCCATTTGTAGTGAATTGTACAACTGTGTGCTCCCCGCCACACACACACAATGGATGACTCAGGAGACATGCATTGCTGCAACTAGCTATTCCTGAAGCTTGCTCTACTCCAGCTAGGTATCCCCATTACGTGATCCAGCTAGCCTGATTATAGTTGTGTTTTCATAGCTTACCACCAAACAGACACTGTCCAATTTTGCTACTTCTATAAATTTTGGTATCTTCTACAATGTCCACTATTTCTCCTAAAAATGGAAAATAATAACTTTTAAAAATTACTTGTGATAGCATCATAGTATATGGCGGGTGCCACTTCTGTGTTGACACTTACGAGCCTTTACAAAGCAGATTATTGGAATAAGCTAGAACTGATTTCCAAAAATCTACAAGGAACACAAAATACATGCCAGAATAACTCTGTTTATTAAAAGGAAATTTGAGACAACTGTTATTGCTGGATGGTTGGGCATTCTGGCAGAAATAAACCCCCAAAATATGATTGGAACTTCTTCAGTAACTCCTATTGTTGGACTTGGTTATAAAACACTGAGTAACATCTCACTCGATGAACAAAACCTAAATTAGCATAATTTATCATTAGAGTGTATTTTCATTCGCTAATCTGGCTGGTTCCAAGGACACTAAATCACAATTTTCCATTTTAACAAATGAACCTATTTACAAGTCTTCTAACACCCATAGGTTTGGCTATCAAAGGAATCTACCAGACTTGGCTCTAAGCAGGGTGAGGGTGTTTGCCCTGGGATGGTTGGCAATGCTATTGAAAAGATTTTAAATTACTGCACGCCACAGATCTTTCTTCCCTCCTAATTGACTGGCTCACAACAGAGTAACATAGCATTATATTTCCTCACCTGCTTGCAACTCTGCTAAGCACCAAAATCCATGTCCCCATGTCTATAATTATTGAGACACCTAGTGAAAAACTAAAAGAAAACAGCACACTGATGAGGCTGCCCATAACAGCTTCTTTTCGAGCTTTGATCTGTATTTTCTAGGGTCTGTTATAAGTCTTTTGGCAATGTGTTTCACTGGGCCTTTACACATATTAACTTTTTCCTTGATGTCACACATTTCACAGTTTGCTTGAGGTGGTTCCAGTGGAGGATAATGTTGGTTGAAATGCATTGCCTGCTGACCCAGCTCCCCCAGAGACTTGACACTGGCTTACCATAGAACCACCGAGTGTCACTGTGCTCTGGCTCCAAGGCAAAGACTGGCCTCTCCAGCAGGGTCACCTAAGGGCAGGAGCATCTGCAGCTGTGCAGAAGGAAGTGAGCGACACAAATGGACTGGATGCTCTTGGTACTCACTTCCCATACAGTAGCTTTTCTTCCTACTATTGTTATTCTGTAGATTTGCCTTTTGGATCTCCAAAACAGAGCAACTATTTTCCTCCTTCTCACTGGCTCTCCTTCCTCTGCAGGAGCTCATTGCATTGGAAGCCTGCAGCCTGGCTTCCAGACCCATGCTGGCTACGGCTGGGGGAATGTGGTGTTTCTCTGGGGTGCTACACTGCCATCTCCCAGCGGTGTTATGTTGTGAACAGGGTGAACATTGTTCAAAGGCCCTTCATGCTTGTCATTCCGTGAGGTTTACACAAGGTGGAATTATCACCAGCCCTATACAGATGAAGAGGTTCTTAGTACTTCACTTTTTCTACTCAGAATTTAATCAGACTTCCTTACTCTTTTTCATTTAACAATTTTAGCTCTGAAATTTGCTATGAATGAATATACCAAAAGAAAGAAGTAGTTACAGTACTTCTTAGTCACAGAAGACTGAAAAACAATAGTTTATTAATATCCCCCATTATAGTATATCTCTATGTAGGTTATCTGTAGCTCAGGACTATTGGTCAACTGGTTTAAGAGAAGTTAAAAACAGTGGTCTTCTCATTGTGTTTCCTACTGGGAAAGCGAGTCATGCAGCCAGAATATTATTACAATTAATAGTAATATTTGTGGTGCTATTTTAGCATGAGCTAGGCAATATCTAAAGCACCAGTATTTTAGGTCACATCATGTAATCCTGACAACCAACACTGTGAAGCATTCATGAAGGAAAATGAAGACTAAAATGGCAATATTGAAGACTGTGGGAGAAGCAAATTAGCATCTGATTAAAAGCATAGAACTTGTGCTTTGGGGGTACAATTCTAGTTCTCCCACTTGCCAGCTGTGTTACCATAGACATGTGAATTAACCCATCAGTGTGTCATTTTTTCTTATCTATAAAATGGGCTAATAATAGTACCTACCTTCTTAGGACTGTTGTGAGAATATAGTTATAGTTCTTAACACTTCTTTTGTTTAACCAAAAGGAAATGCTGTAGGAGTGTTGCTATGGTGACTACGTAGAGCCACTACCTGTTACCGCTATATGAATATTGGCTCTCAGACAAGTCAGTCTCTGCGCCTTGATGTCTTAGGTTTTCTATTTGTAAAAGAACATTCCCCATCTACTAGGGCAGCTATGAATCTGAAGGGGATGAGCTTAACCTTTCAATGTCCAACGCATCACAAATGCTTAATCAGTGCTGGACACCATTGCATTAGGTGACCAGCTGGGACCTAAGTGGCAGTCACAAGGAATCCCTAGTCTGCAAGTAAAGCTCTGTTTGTGATCACGTAATGTAACAGTATTTAAGTTGCTGGGTCCACTTGACTTTAGAATTAGTTGTATCCCTAATCATTTTTAGAGAAGGTAAACAAAACCATTTATAAAAGTGACTTGTGGGTGCACAGAAATGAAAAACTCTCCAATCTGACTATTTGTCAGTTACATCAGCCCAGTGTTTCCTCCTTCAAGCAGCAGTAACACCATGGCAGCTGAGATTCTTAGTTGAAACTTTTTCTCTGTAACGGTGGTCATCAAACTTACTGCCCTCTGACAGAAGCATTCAGCTGCTCCCAAGGTTATGGCTTTTGGCAGAAGGGACATGGTGGCATGGAGAGCATCTCAGGGAATCTGAGGATCTAGGTACCAAAGGAAAGCACAGATCTAGCCAACTCCACCTCCTGTGAAGGTTTATGTGTGGGAGAGAAGGGTGGCTGTGGGAAACAGAGGGCACAGTGCATGCATTTGGAGCTTAGGGGTCTTAGGAGCAGCATGGGTTGAGAAGGGCTGTGTGAGGCCACTGAGCAGCAGACAGATGCCTCCAGCCCAGGGAGCAGGTGTCTGGCGCCTCTCAGATCTGGATTTGGTTTTTACTTCAGCTGACATTTACAAGGCATAATGGCAGTGCAAATCTTTGCCAAAGATTGTGAGCATGAGATTTGTACAGCCTGTGCACACCTACTTGCCCCAGGTAGAAATCACTACCTTCTCACTGTCACTATCCAAGTAAGAAACCAAAAGTAAGATCAGAGAGAAAGGTGGCTGTTCTGTTGTGGATCACAAAGTTTTCTGCATAAGAACATTCCTGGAAAATTGAACAAAACGAACAGGACTTCCTTCCAAATCTCCATCCTTCTTTTCCTTCAAAGTGTCACAGAGCTGGGAAGTTTCACTGACCACCACCTGTGAACCCACAGGCTTTCTGCCCCCTTTGTGGTGCGAAATACAATCCTGTGAAGGAGTCAACAAAGGAGCTAAGTGTGTGGCGTTTTTTGAGACCTGGAGGGCTGAATGAAAGTCGGGGGCGGGGGCTTGCTTTTCTTTGTCTAATGCATGTCAAAGCCTGCTTTCAAAGCACCCTGCTTCACTCCAGACTCCAGAATAGATTCGCCCTTTCGGGCCTTTCAAGACTCCTGCGTGGAATTTCATTACTGGGATTCTTCAGGCCATTTCCCATGGAAGTCACTGCCTTAATGATGGCACGCTGTTCACACTTGGCAGGGCTGGCTCGGTGAAGCCTTCCCACCCAGGGCTAAGCAGGGCCTTCCAAGCTCTCCAGTGGTGACAGATCTGTTGGAAGAGAAGAGGTGCTATTTTTCTTGAAATAGAATTTGTCCCCCTGGAGATATGAGTACCACCAGCCCAGAAGGGTCCTTTGACTAGAACAAAATTCCTATTAATGAAGACTTTGGGGGTCATGGTGAGGAGTCCCAAATGTGTCCCTGATGCCTTTGGTTTTTCACTCTGCAAGTTTTGTGGGCCTTTCTTCTGCTACAAGGAAAGCACATAGAAAAAACATTGGCAGATGCACTTCCTTAGATGCTCGATGAAGCGGTGTGATAAAATAGCACAATACACATTGAATCCTTCGTAGTTTAAGGTTAACACCCATCCTAAGGCCACCTCCTTCCAAAGCCTTGCACATGAAAACCCAGGACAGCACATACTTTCCTAGGGGATGTGACCCAGGCCCTGGTCTGTGCTATTTGCCTGCCAGACATGTCATTTGTTTAACACCAGTTTTTATTGATGGGGTGAAGTCTGTAGCTTGCTTCTTAGCAGAACCATAAATAAGATAGGCTCTCAGCCCTCAGGCAACGGGAGCCAGGGCTTTTACCTGAGCAGTCCTGAGTGGCCTGTTCTCCCCAAGCACCTCCCTGGCCCTCACCTGTTTGTTTCCTTGTTCACACTGTAAAGAGTGACTGGTTGGTGCCAGTGGCTGAGCATTTAACATTTTCAGGCTCATTTAACATCCATGAGTTGACGTGGCTTTTTAGAGGTAGAAATGTGTCCTGCCAGAGCTGGCATTTGGGCTTGAACTGTGACTTCAAAGTTACTTTGATCCATGCCCTTCCCAGTATCTGCCATCCCTGATTGGGGTGCTGAGTGATCAGGAGGGCGGTTTGTCCATAGCAGACGCTCTGCAGCTAAAGAGACACCAGGATGGGTCCCCATTGTGATCAGAAAGACTCTGTGCTCTGAAAGTCCCTAGCCCTTCAAGTGAATGCACTTAGGAAATCATTTTATGATTTTTTTCTGAGTCTTAATGGAGAAAAACTAAAAAAAAAAAAAAAAAAAAAAAGCTTCAAATGGATCTGAAACCAAAACATGTCGTAAAGCTTCCAGTAAGTAATTTTTGTGCCATTTATAAAATTATTCAGGTGGCTGTGAGTCGCTTGAGGATAAAAGTGAGGACACTATTTACTTGGGACTTTACTACAGAACACTCACTGCCTGGTCTGCGTTCGTGGGGTGCTGCCTGTGTGAGGAATTCATGCTTTAAAATAATAACATTATAAAATCCTGACCACCAGAACTTCTCATATGTGACATGTAACACTAGATTTCTTGACTTATTTACAATCTGAATAAGGCACTGAAGAAACCCAAACAAACCAAAGTGGCCTTCTCACATACTATAGATCCTGACCTCTATTTAAAAATCTGTTGAGGCTGTTTGTGTTGAAATTCAGGATGTTTTAAGTTTTGGGAATGGAATTAATCTGACGAATACCTCACAGCATCATTGCCTAATCCCCTTCGCAGCCGACCACCCCGTCTAGAGCTTCCGCTGCCCCCCAGAGGCACACAGCAGAGCTGCGCTGGGCAGGGTGAGCAGGGCCTCTGCATGGCCCTGTGGAAGCTCATGGCAATGTCAAACAAGGTACAAGAAACTTTTACTATTATAAATTTTAGAATTCTGTAATTCTAGGTGAGGATTTATAAATTAGTATGGCAAGTCCTCAACCTCCAAACAAGTTCCATTTACAGGAGAATTGTTCTTAAATCAGATTCACTCTTAAGCCAACAAAGTGACTTACATGGTATACCTCAACAACTCAAATCAGGGAGTTATTATATTCTGCATAGAATATTCTGTCATCCACTCCAGAAGCAAGATTGTCAAAATTAGAAATGTTCTTCTCTGCTGGGTTTTTTCACTTAGAGAAATATTTTAAATATTTTAAAGTACAATTTGTACTTTAAAAATTTTTAAATTTTTAAAAAAGTACGCAGACATTTTTAAAGAAAACCTCCTGTGAGGAATTAGTTGGCACCCGAGGAAGTTATGTTTTAAGGTACTTTCTTTAATATGCAAATCGGTTAAACCACATTTCAATTTTCTTGTGCAGGCCAATCCTCCTATTCATTTATTCACTCATTCATTCATTTGTTCATTCAGGTTGTATGTTGATTTAACATTTGCTATGTGCAAACACAAGCTGGGCTCTCACATGCTCTCTGAACAGGATGGAAATGGCAGTGAGTAGAAACATCAGTGTGTAGGAATTTAAACCACCAAACACAGAATATTCATGAGAAAGTATTATTTAAGAGATGGCCACTTTATTTTATTTTATTTTATTTTAGGGAAGGGTCTACAGGGTGTTTAGGGTCTCACTAGCAGATCTGACCTGTAGTGATCCATCTGTTTACAGCCTCCCAAGAGCTGGGATTACAGGTGTGCCCCACCACACCCAGTCTCAATTAGTGCACCTCGGGTCAGGGCCAGCAGAGCAGGCCTGGGGGTGGAACTCCTTTCCCCTGCACCTCCTTTAATATGCTGAGCTATTTGGCCAGCTATGAGATGGACACTTTGATACAAAACAGCTACCAAAATTTATGAAAGGAGCTGGTTGCTTGTCTCACAGGCTCTTGGACTTGCAAGATGCCAGAGGCTTTGACTGCCAGCCATAGTCAAGAAGCCCTGATACTAGTGAGAGGTTACCTTTTCCATTCTAAGGAGAAAAGTAGGGGGTAAGAGTCACTTACAGAGGCTCAGTGTTAGATGAGTCCATGCAGGAACTTACCAGAAGCTGTTATCTGGGAGTTCAAAAAGCAAAAAATTGTCCAGCTCTACTTATTAGGAAGTTTTGAGATGCCCAGTTAGGATAGGCAGGGCCCTCTTGCCTTTAGGAGGATATAAATTCAGCCCTCATTCCCACTTGATCTTCACCTGAAGTGTGCTTGCAATTAATATCTGTGTATTCAAAGCTCAGAGAGGGACAAACAGAAAGAGAAAGGGAGAAAGAGAGAGAATTTTTAAAAAGGAAATGCCTAAACAATGATTTTAGAATAGTATGTGGGGCCAAGAGCAGGCCGACATACAGAATCTTAGAAAATGTAGGAAGAAAATCCAGAAAAGGTTAGAAATTAGACCCTGACCTTAAAGGGGCATATGTACCAAATGTAACAAACTATAAATTAAACACTGGCCCTGTCCTATGGCAGAAATCTCCCTGGCTCTGTCGGGAATGCTGGGGCTACCACAGTGATCAGGATGGCTAATGCCCGCGCAGCTGGTGCCCAGGCCTGGGTGCCACCCTGGCGAGCAGATGAGCCCAGCCAACTCCCTCCCTCGTGGCCATGTGGTGGGCTGGCTCTATGAAGACCCCTTTGTTCTTCCTCTCAGTAG
This sequence comes from Ctenomys sociabilis, assembly GCA_004027165.1. NCBI lineage: Eukaryota > Metazoa > Chordata > Mammalia > Rodentia > Ctenomyidae > Ctenomys > Ctenomys sociabilis. The sequence goes on from PVKA01019253.1 coordinate 26,014, forward strand.
CCACTATAGCTGCTCTGTGTTTTATTTCCAATTAAATCTCAACTAATCCCGACCTACAGAAAAACAGTGCTGCTGGTGCTTTCCTCTCTCTCCCACCAGTGCTACGGGCTACAGAGAAACCGGTCATTGTACAAGCCCCGCCTTGGACACACCATGAAAGACGCATATGCCACCAGTTTGCCGACAAGTGCTTTCAAAAAGGTGCTTAATGGGCCCCTGGGCCCTGGGCCGCCAAGGCAGCCTGTCAATGGTGCCTCTTGTCGGCACGGTTGCTATAGCAAGCCCTTGTTTTTAATTCAGTTGCACAGTAAATAATACTTAATACACAGTGGGAAACAAATGGCCACTATAAATTGCCCTCTTCATCTGGTCGAAAGGGGGCATTTATGCTCTGAGGAACAGAGAGGAGCACCTGCTTCCTCAGATTATTTGGATTTCAACTCTCCCTCCACCTGGCAAGGTATTTAGGCTTTTTGGGGTTTCAAATACTTGCATCAATGTGAAAATCACATTTATCAACATTTTAAAAAATGATATTTTATTCAAACACTTCCCAATCTATTTGGGCTGAGTCTAAGCAGGAGGTGGATTTTTCTATGCGTCAATATTCCTCCATCCCACAGCACTAAAGAGCTAGAAACTTGGGAGAAAAGCAGGAAAAGAGTGGTTTAGGAAGCATCTATAGCAAATGATAAATAGTTGAGAGTTTTGGGACTATCTGAGCACTCTGGAAATGAGGAAAAATGGTAGTGGCTGAAAGAAATCAGGGGCGATGAAGAAAGGAGCCCCCTCCTGGTGCAACACAGCTGGAGAGGGTGAGGAATTAGATGCTACTGGGAAATAGAAATACAGGAGCAGGGAGGTTAATAAAATGGGGACATATTCCTCTCTGTAGACACAGTGAGGTGAAAATTACTTATCACTTGCTGGAGTGGATGTGAGAACAGGCCAGTGACCGAGTGTGTGTCAGGGAATATTTTGTAACAGATAAGCAGTCACCAAGATGCCCTGCAACAGGCTTCCCGGCAGAACAGCGTCTTGTGGCTGCTGTCTCCTCATTACAGGACAACAGCTGTTTCTGACTATAATTAGCTCACAGTTCAATAGTTAGCTCTAGTCTCTTACACCTGTACTGCACACAACATGAAAATTACAGAAGCACATGTTGTTTTTCTCTTAAATCACCTCCACTTACACACATTGTTAAGCATCTAATAGAAAACAACCATACCTTCCCTAGTTCTTTTCCTCCTTGGCTCGCTTTTTAAAAGCAAGTTGGGGAAACTCTTTGTTTTTATGGGCCCCAGTTCCCATTTCTAATCTCACCTCCATGCTCCACAGCCCCCCTGAATTAAAGAGAGTCTCTAGCCTTGTCAACCAACACACCATGCATCAGGCCATAAAATCTTATTTTCAGCCACCTGCAGGATGATGGAGGGAAGAGGAAAGTGAACAGGGAAAGGGGAGGGGGAGATTTCCAGCTGGCCACTGAAGATGGTTTCAACAGATTCTTTAGGGGACGGGAGGGTGCAGATCTAGGGTCATTTCCTGCCGGGTCTGTTCTGTATGGAGGGAGAATCCATAATCATGCTGCCTAGCAGTTCCATTAGTGTCAGAACTCATTAGGAGCCCAGTGCACTCCACGGCAGTGGGCACACAAAAGAAAGAACCAGCCAAAGTCTGCAGACTGGCTGCATAGTGGTTGTTAGAATTGGGGGCAGACAGGAAGGAGGGATTGTAAAATTTCTGACTGGGTAATTAGAGTCAGCAGGGAGGCAGATAGGCAATAGCAGACCTCTCATTTCTCTCCTGGGGGTTTTAAAGGATTGGCAGGGGTGCTTTCTTCCAGGGAGGGGTGAGGTACCCTGTGTCATCATTCACAAAGAAAAATGATCATCCATTTGCACTGCTTCTGGATGCAGCCAAGGAGTTGGATTGTGGGTACTGTTGTTGGGATCTGGTTAGGGGAGAAGATCAGGATGGTATAGGATGGTTGCATCAGGCGCAGTTCACCTGCAACATTGTTGACTAGCTGACATCTAATAAATTCATATGAATGGGTTCAAGTTCTTCTCTCACTGTGTAAGGACATTTATAAAGGCTATGGGGATGTGACAAAGTATGGCAATATTAGCTACCTTTGGCATCATAGTATGTCATTTTGATTTTCTTCAGATTCAAAGAAGCAATGTGAAAATAAGCCTATTATGCTTATTTTCATATCAAGTTTATGAAATATAAAATGTGTATCCGGCCAAATAGGATTTTTAAAACATTTGTAATTGAGACGCGATCTATGTGCAACAAAATGCTCCTATCTGAAGTGCGTGATTCAGTGAGTTCTGAGAAATGTATACCTTTGCATAACAAGCATTATGCTAATGTTCAGAACATTTCTGTTTATCTAACAGTGTTTCTTCTTGCCCCTTTATAGTGGGTCATCTTCTCAGCCCCACCATAACCCTGGCCCATGACGACCGCTGATGCTTCTTTCGTCACTGGGGTTGCCTTTTCTAGAATTCATGATCAGTGTGTGGCTTTTGAGTGTGGCCTGTTTCAACTAGTACAGTGCTTTTAAAATGTTCTATGTTGTTGCGCTTCTCAACAACCTGTTCCTGTTGCCCGCTGGGTAGTGCATAGACATACCACAGTTTGTTTTCCCAGTCTCTATGGATGGACATTTGAGCCACTTCTAGTTTGAGGTTATTACGAGTAAACCTATTGCTCTGAGCATTTAGCTGCAACTCTTGGTAGAGATGTGTTTAATTTCAGTTGATGATTTCTTCTGTTATGAGATAGGAAAAGAAATAGAATCAACTGATATAACTGGTCATTCAACTAGAGAGGAATTGTGGCTATCATCCCAGCTAAGTTCAGGTTATAAATATTATTTAATGTTTTGTGCAATGTGACGATAGAGTATGGTAATGGAAGCGTGAGTTTCAGGTGCCGTCTCTCATGTAGAGACATTCAATTGGAACCTAAATTTCAAATGACCCTCCAGTGTTCACAACAGGGTCATGTGATCAAGTTCAAAGTCAGTGAATAGTATATATTAAAATATATTAAAATTCAAATAATTTTCCATTAAAAATTAAATTTAAAATTATTCCATTAAAAACAATATTCCATTAAACACCAAACTTGGAAACAGGTTTTCTTTTCATAGTTCATAATCTGAAAAGTCTACAGATCATAAAACTGTTCACCAAATATGAAATGAAAGTGTAAAAATTGGGGATATGATTTAATTGAGAAGACATTTTTGGTAGTTTATAATGTAAAACACCTACACATTATGAAAGTACACACCAAATATCAAATTATTTAAGGATAATTCTCCTCCATGTAAGGAGAAATAATTAAATAGACAGTACTTCCTTGACCTTCATTAAAATAACATTTCTGAAGACCTTGGAAAATGGACTGCTGTAGGCTGATTAAGACGCACTGAGATGAAGAACAGCGTAATAGCTGAAGTACAGGAAGGTCCATAGTTCTGTCCCAAGGTTGTCATTTACATAATGAATGGGCTCAGATCGCACCAAAACACAGTGGCACCTGCCTTGCTGTGCTACACTTGACTCTTAGAAAGCCAAGTCTTGCTCTTTGGGCATGCAGCTATGTGGCCAAAGCTTTGGGAACTGGGGCTGTGCTGGCCTGTGCGTAGATGTGGTCTATGGAGAAGAACGGAAGAGCCGCCCTTTGCCAGCTCACCAGTTGATTAGCTTAAAACTCCCTTTGTGCCAACATCAATACTTTCTAACATTCTTACAAAACTAGAAAAGTCCTAAAATAACGAACTATCTTAAGCACCAATTTTTAAGCCAAAGCTCTATTTTCTAGAACACCTGAAACCAAAGTGATCTGGGTTGTATTCTGTTTTCCTAGTTCCTTTGTTTAAGGTCCTGACCTTAACTTTGCTATTATACATTTTGAGATTTCTGGAGGCCAGCTTTACCCTGAGGGAAAATAATGATACAAATAAGCTTTAAATGTTTTTTTTTTTTTTACCTAACCCTACATCCTAGGGTCACCACTAAAACATATCAGATTGAAAATCTGCAAGGTCTTAAGGCCAAACTCACAGGAAAACTAGAAGCTGTGAAGGACATAGATCTGCTGAATATATTAAGCGTGCATATGTGTATGTGTGTTTTTTTCTAATCCTCTGAGGTAAATTTATACCAACCCATACAGATGTACTCTTTTCTGTTTATTATTCCCAGTTGTGTAATGGAGGTTAATGTTGTGCAAAGGGAAAAAAAATCTGGAGTTTGACAGCTCTCTACCTATTTTATTTTAAGGCAAAACAAAGAAAATGAAAGCTTGTTCTTTGGGTTAGCGATTCTCCCTCACTAATTCTACCCAGACTGGATCATCTTAAATCTGATTTGGGATTTGAGCATTATTTGGATTAGCTCATTAGAGGGGCACCATTCTGACAAGCCACTAATCTGGGGCACTGGTGCACAGCACCATGACAATATTATGCTAAAAATGAGAAATCTAATGAGATTAGACAGATCCTCGTGCAAATGGTCTAATGGGAATTTTCATGGAGATCCATGAGCTCAGGAATGTGGGAGAGGGACAGATAGAGGCGGTCGTTGAGTCAGATCCCAGCAGCCTGAACACCCACCTAGAGCAGGTGTTTGAAAGGCAACTGTGTCTCACCTTTTCTAGGCAGGTTTTGTGCAATAGCAAACAACTATTAAAATGGATCAAAACGTAAGGGTAATGAAAGATCATTAATTATGTTGACGGTGTAGGTATCAGGGAGAGAGGCTGTGAGCAGAAAGGGGCCTCTGTGGTAAAATCCTGATGGATCTTACATTTGTGCCATGGGACCTATGAAGCCACAGGATAAGGACTAACTGGCAACTGCGACCAGCAACCTCTTGGCTCTGCAGTTGCTTAGCCCATTCTGGCTATCCAGGAAAACTCTACTGAGGTTTTCCTCCCTTCGCTTGTAATTTTAGTTGCTTTTAAGCTAAGCAGACCATGCTGGCTCCTTTGTTTACAATGGGGCTGTCGCTAAGACCAGAAAATGCTGGACTCCAACAATGCATGATTTATAATGCCCAGATGTGGACATAGGGATGCGGATAACACATGGTGGATGGGGACTCTGGGTTTCCCCATCCCTTTCCCTCCTTGTTCACTCAAAGCGAGGAGGGGGGCGGGAGTTTCCACAGTATTTTCTTGCTTCTAAGTGTAAAATCAAGCCATTAACAGAGCCTAGGAGTCATCCCCCTGGGAGGCAACTCCTTTTTCATGTTGTGCTGCTCTGCCACCCAGTGGTAACTTTTAGGACTGTCAAAAATCCTGCTTGTGACTAGATGGCTCCTCAATTTGGTAATTGTTCTTAAACTGAGAAGAAAGTTCAGTGTCAGTTCATTCTATGAGTCATCCTTAAATTGAGTAATTTTGTAAGACAAAATCAAATATATTTTCAATATACGTTAATAATACACCAGGTCAAGCATGTAGTCCCTTTGGTATGTCTTCACTAGGCAACCAATGAATTAAATCACACATTACCATTTAACTATCTAGCGCTGAATTCAAAACAGAACTGGATTCTACTTTCCTAATTTCAGTTTCAAAAATGTTCAGATATTTAGAGGAGAATGTCCTGAAGAAACTGACAGGTGATGCATGTAGTATTTTTGTTTGAAGTGTCTTTAAGAGTTAAGGAGGACCTCAAAGGAATTAGAACAAGTCAAGAATGCCAGTGCCAACCTGGGACAAATAGAGGACACAGACAAATTCCTGGTGTCAGAGAATCATAAGAACTTTCTAAAGCAGAGAAAAGGATTTCACAGGGGTGATTAAGAAGATACTTAGCTAAAAATGTATCTTCCAAAACACCCTTTAACTTTTACAGCCAGAAAATAAAAGGCAGGGTGAAAAACAGTTTTCAGAGTCCCTAGCCTCAAAATTCAGAGTTCTAAGAATCACAGGGAGATGGATTTGAACACTGTTAAGTGTTACTTTTGAAAATTAAGCACGGTGTATCTCTAAGGTTTCCCATACTCTATGCAGGGGAATTAAAGTCTGGAAGAAGTGAACTATCCCTAAATTTCTCTAATACATAGGGGAATGATTCAACCAAAAGATTGTTTTCCTAAGTATAGCTGCTTACAGGAATCTAGGCAATGAAAGGGGTTTTTAATTTTCTCTTTCAACAAAAGCCATGGTAGGGTTTTTCTTTTCTTGGTCTTTTCTTCTTAAGATTCATGAAATCCCTTTGTCATTCAACTGTAGCTGAGCAGTAATCTATTATTTTACTTAGACACACACCAAATGAGGTGATGTTGATTAATCAAAGTAGAAGAAGCACACATGCTTTGGAAACAAAAACTCAGTGCTTTTGCTGGAACGCCCATGGACCTCAGGAACTCTGTTGCTAAGGAGATGGTTACCAGGCATAGGTGCTCTCCTGGCAGCTGCATTTACAGAGGGGTGACCCCAGACAACTTGTTTGATACCCTTTGGACTCAAGGCATGAATGAAGGTTTTTCAAATATTGAGTTTTTCTTGTGTGTGTTGGCAAGAGCTACTATGCTGTGCAACTGCTTTTTGCAAACATAGCCAGGCAAGGAAAAAATAAGAAAAGTGGGGATATGGAGAACATGATTAGAAAGTCATAAGGAAAATGGGAGAGTGGAGGAATGTGGAAAATTATGGGAACCCAAAAATATAAGCTCTGATAGTATTTTTTTGCCCTGATAATTTTGGACTGTACTCTGAATTTGGTAGCAAGGCAAACCCAGGAGAACAAAGAAGCTACTATGATGTGACTTGTGTCTACCACACTTTTGAAGGAAGACCATGTATCAGCGATGCTATCAGTGCTGGCCTGTCACATTCCACTGTGTCATCCTCACACTCACCAATAGGAGGTCTCACTCAGCATGAGTTAAAGTGGCAAGAGTCAACATCAGAATGGTTGTGCTGGGGGCACCAATTGCTCATACCCTTTCTTTTAAACCTTTTTGTTCCTCCGAATATGTTCATCTAGAGGCTTTCCCAAGATTTGAAATCCTTGAGATCTAGTATCAAATAGTTCCCAGCATCAGCTCTCAAATGTTTCCCAGGGGACATTGCTGAATGGAGGGTGGGTGCATGTGCACACTCAGTGCGAGTGTAGACAAGGGTCTTGTGTTTAGTGAACCTCAGATGCTGGTTAGGACAAAAAAAATGATGAAAATGTAATAGAACATGTTTTTTTTTTTTCCTGAAAAGTTAAGGAATGAAAACACACTTAGGGTAGATGCTAAGGAGAAATTTACTACAAGTAGAACATTGGACATTGAGTCTGGATGGCTCCAGATGTTTGAAGACAGAATGTTCCTGGTCTGGAGTTGGAAAGTAGATTATGCTAAAGACATGAGTGAGCTTATTTTTAGCCAGTGAAAAGTAATAAGTAGTTTCATTGTCTATGCTGTCCCAGGCAGGCAGGCCAAGTTCAGCAAGGCAATAAAATAGATCAGTTTATGAAAATGAATTGAATTGAGAGATATTTTGGAGAATGAGGGTGTGTGTGTGTGTGTGTGTGTGTGTGTGTGTGTGTGTGGTGTGTGTGAGAGAGAGAGAGACTCTGAGGTTGTGGAATAAGATGGTGGCAGAGCAGAAGGTCACAGACAAAGGTGTAGAATAGCAAGTAATTGATTCAGTTTTCTTCACCTCTTTGGAGTCAATATTAATATATAATATACATATTATTTTGTTGTAGTCCCATTCTTTAAGAAAAAGAAACACCAAAATTGTAATATAGCTATATGTTATTACTTTAGGAAAGAAAAGAAGAGCATCTCATGCCAGGTCACCATGCATTGCAAGAATCCATACTTTGCCGAATCCAAGAGAAGACCAACGCTGCCCAGGGAAAGCCACCTCTTCAACCTCAGGCATTGAATGTCTGTCCACCAGGTATGGGGGTGGGGTGGGATTTGCAGGGCTGAAAGCATGGCAGAGAGACAAGAAAGCATCAGACCACAAAGCCTCATGAGCACAAGGTGAGACCTTGGATTACTTTTATAGGCTGGGAACAGCATAGCTCACTCATTCAGGGAGTTATCTACTAAGAGTACATTGACCTAAGATTTATGCAATACATCTTTATCTTTGCAGAAAGAAGGAAAAAAGTTGTGCCACATGCAGAGAGGCAGGGACAGGCTGGCAAGAGATCCAAGGCTTCACTGCTTCACTGAGTAGTGCAGTCCATGGTGAGACTTATGTTTACCTCCGTGGTCTTCTCCCCACACGTGGGGTTAGAAGCCAAACATGCTTGCCTCTGGTCAAAATACTTGCCATACATATAAAATCATGAATGAGGTAAAAGGTGTAAAGCTCATTCCAAAAGGAAATTCAACCATTCTTCTATTCAAGGAAGAGAAAGAGGAGAGCAGAGACCATCTGCAGGGAATAAAATCTCTTTTGTACTTTTATTGAAACCACATCAAAATTGGACCATGAATTTACTGAGTACCACGTGAAGCTTGACTATGTAGTGATACTATCTAGTGTCACATCTGACTTTATAAAACCATCACTAAAGGGAAAAGGTACCAATAACCTGTGTGCAAATATGTCTTTGCTGTATTTTTGCATCTTAGTAGAAAAATCAAACCTCTCTTTACCTTCAGTCCCATTTAAATAAAAACATTGCCCCTCCTCCAAGAAGTAGAATACATTTCCTGCTGATTAATGCCTTTCCATTTATTTCATAATGTATTTTTTCCTCAGTGAGGGATTGTTCTCCAGAACATCCCCAAATCATGTGCTGCTATTGGCTGATTCGGGCTTAATAGATAGTGTGGTGAGAGGTGGGAAGGGGAAAGCTGTGATTTGTCATGCAGTGCTCCATCCTGGATGCAGGGGCAACAAATGCCAGGCCATCAGATCTTGAATACTCTCCCACTTCCTCCTTGTACCATATCTTTCCATCTCTTTGTCTGTCTTTTTCCTCTTCCTCCATCACTAACACACACACAAATGCTCACACACGCACACATGGCTCACCTCTTCAGATCTATCACTGACAGCAGTTATTAAACACAATCTCAGCCCAGGGAATTAATACTCTCAAAGATTTATTTCTTTATCAAATCTTGGGGCCCTAAGGAAGAGTGCTTTGTGCTTGAGAACGACCAAAGTACATTCATCAGCTGGGGGAAAGGGAGGGCTCTGCAATTTTTTTAATGCTTGTCAAATGAGTAGAGAGAAAAAGAGAGGGGTTTCAGGAAGTGTTTGCCAACACAAAGAGGTCACAAACCTATTTGCAGAAAGGTACATGGCCCATGGAACTATGGAGATTTGGGACAGTGTGGATATGAGGTTGGGAATGAAGCTGGCAATGGCACAGATGTTAAAAAGGAAGGATCAGAAGTGTCACTGTGGACACGTCCATCTGAGAGTTGGATCATTTTAGAGCCTTTGCAATCAGCAGTGAATGAGCTGCAGACTGCGTGAAGGTTGACAGTGTCATCAAAGACAAGAGCTGCGGATGTGAGTGATCAGATACTTAACCACATCATGAGTGTGCTGCTCTTAAAGCTCAGCCCTGAGCTTGCACTTATTTTGGCAGTAGCTGTCATCCCTCTGCATGCAGTCACATGTGAAGGACATGAAGTTTGGGCAGGAAATAGCCTCTCTTTCTCCCCCTTGACCTTATTTCCTAGGACACTTGTGACTTGTCAGTCCTATGAGACAGGAGGGAAGAGAAGTCAAGAGGCTTGCAAGAGAATAAAAATCAATGCATCCAGGAAAGACACGCAGGGCAGCTTTGCCTCAGCATTATCAGCACCACACATTTCAGTTGTCAATTTGAGCAAAGCCGTGATCATCATCACAAACAAAGGGCTTCTTCATCTCGTGTCTGCATTTCCTGTTCCAAATGTCTGATTGTTGTGTAAAATGTGCTGCCCTAGAAGTTTCCTCCCTGGTGGCTAGGCTGCAATTACAAATCAGAGCCACTTGTTCATTGTTCCTGCCATTACTATCATGTTGAGCATCAGCTAAGGCGAATGTCTAAGGGGTTTGCAGCCTGCAAGTATGGAGGAATCCATGCCCCACAGATAATCCTTTGCTGAGGAGGGATAGAAGCTTGTGATGAACGCTCTACCCTTTGATACATACGTCTTTGCAGTTCCTGGAAGTCTCAGCTGAATAGAGCCTCGAAGACCTCCAGCAGCAGCCTTGAGAACGTACTTCTGTGTTGGCTGTATCCCACCCTACTCCTTTATTCTTGCTTTTTGTGATTATCTCATCCCACCCCACTCCTTTATTCTTGCTTCTTGTGATTATCTCCCAAATAAATGACCTTCTCCCAAGTTCTTGCTTTTGGCTTTGCTTTCAGGTGAAAATAATTTCAGAAGGCAGCTACTGAGCACACACAAAGACACCCTGTATGAGACCAGCTCACCTTTTCCAGTGCTTTCTTTCTCAAACCTAAGACTCAGGCTGGCACCATTGGCTCTTAGCTGGTCACCGCCATCTGCAGCACGAGGAGCAGGAGGAAATCAGCACCAGAGGTGGCACGAAAGAGTGCCAGGGTCCAGGGGCATGTGGGAATCTGCAAATGCTGCTTCAAGTGTTATAGGAGGGAGAAAGTTAGGAACATCCATAGCTCTCCTAGATCCAGACTGGCATCGCCAGTGGGAGTGAATTTGTTCAACTGAGTTCCTCAATGAAGGAATAATGAAGAGAGTGTTTAATTCATCTTTATCTTGGATTTTAAATGTTTCTAGCCTTTATGTGAATAATTTAAAAATAAAATACACACATGTGGGAGTGCTTGCTCCATCTTGGTACTCAAGGGGTCCACAGATAAAGAGCACAGAGTTCACTCTAACTTTGGCTAAAGGCACTATTTCTGATGTGGGATTGCTTATATTTAAACCTCAGCCCAGTAACATATAAGCTAGATGGCGTTGGCAGCTGACTTGATCTCACTATGTCTCTGTGTGCTCACTTCTTATGTATGAAGGACAACAGTAATTACTTCAAGGGCATTGGAAGTAATAAATTAGATAAAACTTGTAAAGTATGGAGAAAGTCTCTGGCACATAGTAAGTACTCAGTAAAGGTTAATAATGACTGATGATGCTGGAGTTTTGTGAACTTATGTTCAACCACATAACTAAGCTCTCTGTTTGTTTCTAAAATTTTGTAAGTTGATTCTATTAACTTTCCTGGTAAAGAATGATTTCTCTAGAAAATGAAAACAGAAATATTGATTCAATATGTCTATGTCTTATTTCTTTGTCCTGCTGTTCATCTCTATACTAGGAAACAGAAGTGGTGATGGCAGGCAACCTCCAATTGAGTTTTGCCTTATGATACTTGCTATAGAGCTAGGAAGTTATCAAGATATAGAGGATTACTTCTATCCTTAGGTTGCTTAAAAGGTTTTACTTTACATGTTGGAGGAAAAGTGTCAGTGCTCAATAACTAATTCCAAAGCAAAAGCTGGAGAATACAGAGTGTACTGACTAGCCACAGTTTCTCTAAAGCTGCCAACTTTAGATAGGACTTCGGGCCAGCTATTGCTTTGGAATTAAGTTGGTTACAGAGGCCACATTGGTTTACATCAAACTTTAAAAAAACGTGTTTTGGTGTAGGGAGTAGCACTTGCTGGTGGGTTAGGTTTCAGTAGTTATCCTGTAGTAACTCCACTATAAATGATTGGTTGGTACCCAGGTATTGATCCAGTGAAATAACTTCCCATCAGTCGATTAGGTTTTAGTGAGTTGTCTTGGTTGATCAAACAGCAAGTAGGGCACAGTACCTTGAAAATATGAAAATCAAAGCCAAACACGTGGGCCAGTGAGCTAGCTCAGCAGACTAAAGCACCTTCTTAAGTAAGTGCCATTCAATCCCAGGCACCACATGCCACACCAGCCCTACCCCGAGGGTGGGCTGAGCTGGCCAGAGTCTGGGCATGGTGATGCTTGCCTACAATCCCAGCGCTGGGGAGGCTGAAAGCAGGAGGATCACCATAAGTTCGAGCTGCATAGTGAGACCCTGCAACCACCAAATACATTAAAATAAATAAAAATAAAAACCAAATAGGTACTTGTGAAGACAAGAATTTGTCTAGAGGTCTATAGATAGATATTAACAGGTAGAACACATTGAGGATGTTATTGTTTCTTTTCTTTTTCTCTTTCTTTCTTTTCTTTTCTTTTTAGCAGTACTGGGGATTGAACTCAGGACCTTGTGCTTGCCAGGCAAGCACTTATTCTATTGAGCTATCTCCCCAACCCAGGGAATGTTCTTATTTCTAAGAAGTGGATTTGAAATCAGAAGTCCAATGAAACAGAACATGTGATACAGAGAGTATGATTAAAACAAAACACGGTTGTCCTGCTCAGCCTAGCAATCCATTGTCTTTATGGATATACAACCAATATTAACAAAACATAGCCTTAAACAGGTAAGATGTATTTATTTTTTTCCACTCGGCCCCCCCTCCCATCCCTCTCTCGGACAGGAGCTTTCTTTCCCTCAATAAATCTATTCTGCTCATTAAAAAAGGTAAGATGTAGATGAGCATACTGAGGAGTTCTTAACAAGTAATAGCCCTAGGCTAGATTTCAAATGACAGAATTTGGGGTGGGGAGGTAGGCGAATTATTAACAGGGGTGGTAGAATTCATATTCTATAAGGCTTGGGACACCAGACAAGTTGCTGAACCTGAGAACAAGGCATGAGGTCACCAGCTACACACCTGACTAGCAGAAGGAGCCCATAACAGGATCCAAGGAGCACAGAAATTGTTTCTTAAGGCCAAGGCCAAAGGACAAACTGGACCAGTAACAAGAATGACTCTATGTTTGAGTGTTCTGAATATCCAATCCCATATCCTGGAATAAGGAGGGGTGGGCTTTTAGGTGGTCATCTTGCCTCTATCTGCAGGAAACATTTCACATTGGGAAGTCAAAGGAAGAGAGCTTAATGAAGGGATCATTCACATGGGTATATGCAGAGTTAAAGAGCATCTAAAGGATGGAGAGATTAGGGGCAAGGCACACCTAGGGCTAACAGTGCAGGAGGAAGAAACAGTATTATGGGAACCAAGAAAGAGCTGGAGCCTGGGAAGAGGGATTTTCTGGTGTGTGTGTGTGTGTGTGTGTGTGTGTGTGTGTGTGTGTGTTTAGTTATCAAGGGACACAGCTACTCTGGAACACGGTGCAGAGCCAAGGGGATCTAAATGAAGAACAATATGACCTCTCTGACTCCACCTCTGTCCTGTTTTTATAGCCTCAACCAGTGGGCAAGAAAGCCTACCACTGCAGTCGGCAGGGGTCAGTGCTCTGGAGTACATAGAAGGTGGGTAGCGCTGGGGAATGGGTGAAGGAGGTAGCTGAAGGATCACCATCACCCCAGCAGGGTAATAGTTCTGTGCTTTTGTCACTATGTCTTAATATGCTAGTGAGAGGAAGCAGGAAAGTGTGAACTGAGTTGTTTGGTGATGTAAATTCTGAGGCAAGGACCCATTGCTCGTGTTACTCCGAGAAGTCTCATTAAAACACAACACACGCAAGCACTGCCTTCTATGCATAACCAGCTCCAGCCTCTGCTGGAGATCATAGTCAGGGTTTTGTAAGCTAATGGTGTAGGATGCAGAAAAGGAGTTGTGAAGGAAGCAAATCTCTCTTTAAAGTGAACGTTTCACAGAAATCCCATTTTCTCAGGAGCCCAAAGCCAGACTGACTTAGTGGATTATGCTCTGAAGTTTCACTGTGGCGATGGATTTCAGGTCAATAACAGCCTAGAGATGTGTGTGTGTGTGTGTGTGTGTGTGTGTGTGTGTGTGTGTGTGTTGGGGGTGGGGGAGGGGACCCACAGTGAAGCTAACTGGTGGCTTCTGGAATGTCACCTAAGACATCTCCAGCCCTCATCAGAGAACTCTGTTGAATCAGCATGGGAAGTGGTAAGGAACCGAGAAGGGATGGTGCTGTCAGAATACAGCTGACGCTCCACTACACCATGTCTGTTGAATTGTTAACTTGGGGCAATTGCCTAGTTCCAGTGCCAAGGAGGGAAGCCTCTTTTTTGCTTTGTGCCCGTCAAGTGCATTTTTTGTCAGTTCCAGACAAACTTACATAATTATTTCTGTCACCTCAGGATGATTCTTCCCTCCAAGTCACTACAAATGAGGCAAGAAGCAACTCGCTGAGTGGGTTCTGAGCATCCATAGCCCACACGTGACCAGCAGTCACATCATACGCACGCGCAGCAGCCCTCTGTGTGAGAGTGTGCTCGCGAGAGTGCCCAGGTGTTTTGAAATCCGTGGGAGTCAAGGGAAGGCTGTACAGTAGGCCTGGCATAATTAAGGTGGCGTCCTGGCTTTCGGGAGTTGCACATTCCCTCAGTTCTCCTCTCTCACTTCTCAGTTCAGGGCCTGTTTCTGGTCTGATGATGTGGAAATGGTATGGGGAGCTACAATTACAGGCTAAGGGTGTAAGGAGTATTGGAGAGCCTTTGAGCTGCCTCTCTAATGCTGCTCCTAGTTTCAATCAGGGCTCTATAACACATTTAACCTCGTGGCAGACATATGTATTAGAGCACAATCTCCAGCTTAGTTTATTGGTATGTGATCCAGGATATGTTGGGATTGCTCAGGTTGTTTAAGGTATTAATTTTGTGGGTGTTTGTGGTTAAGATACTGAGCATGTCTCCCCACACACACCTCCTGCTTTGCAGTCAGCAGTTCTGTGGGTATGAGGAAAATCACAGCCCCAGATACAAAAATTGAATACTCTACATCCTTTGTACTGCATTTCAAATGTATTCTGTCTGAGCTTGAATAAGATGCCTCATATTCTATCACACAAGTTGTGGAAGCTGGTGGGAATTCTTTCATGTTCTTTCAATGTTTGGGGAAAGCTAAGTGATTTTTCTACAGGGTCTTGATTTCCATCTCTTTTACATACTATTATTATTCTCCTAATGATATGTTTATTTAATCCTTTGACTAATATTTATTGAGTGCAGAGCTAGAGCTGAAGTAAAAGACAAGTTGGGAGGTCATTGTATTAGTCAAACACAAAGATAATGTGGCTTAGGCTAGAAAGTGGTAGAGGGAGGCAGGGAAGAGAGCATGTATTTAAGGTGTGCTTCAGAGATAAAACTGATAAGAGAAACTATGGGGTATAATAGTTATTAACACAAACATGGAAGGCATATTGCAATAGAGAAGAAAGATAATAACTATATGTATATAAAGCATATTATTAAATAATCCCTAGGAAAGAAAAAGAGTAATGCCTTGGAGGAATGGGTAACTATTTAAATTGGGTGGTTATAGATGACTTCCCATTAGGATGAGACTGAAGTTTGACAAGGAACAAGGCAGCCAGGGAGATGAGGAAGCCTCATACAGGCAGGTGGAAGAGCCTACATGCTGTTCCCAAGGCAGGCCGAGCTTGGCACATCTTAGGAAATGTCAGAAGGCCACTGGGCTGGGGACTGTCCTCGAGGTGATGTGGTGGTAACCTGCAAGGAATCACCAAGTTCATGTAAATGCAGTGTTTAGGTTGTATCCTAAATGCAGTGTTTAGATTTTATCCTAAGTGAAAATAGAAGCCACTAAAATTTTGGCATAGGGAGTAAGATGACATGATTTTATTGGTTTGGAAAGATCCCTTTAGCCAATCCATTAAGAATGGAGTGGGAGGGAGCTAAGTTGAGGTAGGGAAAACAACTGAGAAACTTTTGCAGTGGTTCCAGCCATGGGTGATGGTGGAGTAGACAGATGTTTGCCAGTGAAAACAGGAAACAGCATGCATACAAGTCATATTTCTGAGGTAAGTTGACAGAACTTGCTGTTTTCTTAGATGTTGGAGGTGGGCCAAGGCATAGAAGGGGAAAGGGAAATGTTTCTAGCTTATATAATTGGGTGGAAATTGGCACCATTTAATACAATGAACACTGAAGTAGATCAGAAGTTAAAATACTTCTTTCTACTCACTTGGCATACTCCACTACCTGATGTCACATTGCTTATTCAGTGATGGAGCGTTGCGAGGAGTGTTGTTCTTTTTTTTTTTCCATTTATTTTTATTTTATTGAAATACAAATGTCAATCAGACAGTTTCAAAACACCATAACCATACAGAGTCGATGAAATAATACATTGCAAACTGTTTTCATAACGCTTTGGTATTGTACAAGGTGCATACATGATATTATATTTACAGGTTTTTATACAGCTGAATTATATCAAAGATTCAATAATTATTTACCTAGTGGATGACCATAGCACTAAAAGCCGACATAATATCCTGTCCAACCACCATTAGTGCAGATCTTGCCTCTCATAGAATTATGTAGAAGCACAGCGTTATCTATCCCAAC